>VDFB02229790.1:65070-134154 GCA_007258455.2 Sequoia sempervirens
GAACCTGTTACAGTGGACAGGACAAGGTGGTTGGATTTCATAATCTAGGATAGCATGTTATTTAAGGGAAGTCAATTGTGTATCCCTAGGAGTTCCATGAGGGAGAACCTAATAAAGGAGAAGCATAGTGGAGGAATGGCAGGAAATTTTGTTCGGGATAAGACCATTGTTACTATCATGAGTATATTATTGGCCCGGCTGTCACAAGATGTAAAGAAGTTTATGTCATAGGGTATGTCAGATGGCTAAAGGAGTGAGTCAGAATATAGGCTTATATCAGCCCTTACCTGTACCAGAGAGGCCATGGGAGGATATAAGTATGGACTTTATTCTTGGTTTGCCAAGGACACAACAAGGGAATGATTCAATCTTTGTGGTGATTGATAGGGTTTTGAAGATGGCACATTTCATTCTATGTCAGAAGACCCATGATGCAGTCCACATTGCTAACTTGTTCTTCAAAGAGGTGGTGAGGTTACATGGTCTGCCAAAGAGTATTGTTTCAGATCATGACACTAAATTTGTGGGGTACTTTTGGAGGACCTTGTGGAAGAAGCTGAAGACAGAGTTGAAGTTCAGTTCTGCACACCATCCACAAACATATGGGTAGACAGAGGTTGTTAACAAGAGTCTGGGTAACCTATTGAGATGTTTGGTAGGAGATAAACCCAGGGGATGGGACTTGATCTTACCCCAGGCATAATTTTCTTACAAAAATTTTGTCAATAGAAGCATTGGTAGATCACCATTCCAGATTGTGTATGGAGGTAGCCCCAAAACAGCTCCAGAATTGAGGAAGATGGACCAAGAGAAGAGAATAAGTGCTGAAGCCGAAGATCTTGTAGAGCACATCAAGAATATACATGAGAAGGTATGAGAACACATTAATAAGATGAATATGCAATATAAGGCTAAGGCAAATCAGAAAAGGAGGAATAAGGAGTTTCAGATTGGCGATGAAGTAATGCTCCACTTGAAGAAAGAAAGGTTTCCCATGGGAACCTATAACAAATTGAAGATGAATATTTCGGTCCCTATAAGATTTTGAAGAAGCATGATTAGGGAATGCATATGAGGTAGAGTTGCCTAATGGAATCAACATTTCCCCTGTGTTCAACATTTTATATTTGACAGAGTATCATGAAGGCGGAATGGAGGAAGCACCAGCAATAGGGCAGTATGGCATTCCAGCACCTACTTTAGAAAGGGAGGAGATTGAAGCAATCTTGGATAGTCGTGTGGGAAGGAGTACCAGAAATAGGTAGTATGAAGAATATCTGGTGAAATAGTGAGGAAGGCATGTGGAAGATTCATCCTGGCTATCCAAGGTAGTGGTTGACCAGTTGGGTTTTCCTCAACCATCTGAGACGTGACAGGTCATTTCTCAAATTACCCTGGGTGTCTGATGCAGGAGCATCCAGTGGTGTAAGGGCAATCTTGCATCACCCAAAAATAGTTAAATTTCAAGTTTCTCATTTTTAGATGTTTGTACATTTTTGGATACCCTTTTCATCATAATGAAATTCCTAATTTATAGTTTTTATTTTCTGTTCGTTGGTTGAAAGATATTGCAGTTTTAGTTTCCTAGATTTGCACCTGAAAATCTTTTAAGTTGGATTTGAGGCACTTAGAGTTCCTCGAACGGCCTCAAAACTTTTCGAAATTGGCATAGTATATTTTGAGCACGCTATTGACTTTGAGACCTTTCCAATGGTTCAAATGGTTCGCGAATCGGAGTTCCAGATCAAAAGTTATGGCCCCAAGAAGTTGGCGCACTTTCTAGAAGATAGAATTGCAAATGTTCTTCTGAAATTTTAACTTTAAGTTGTAATTTTTCAGC
Source organism: Sequoia sempervirens (assembly GCA_007258455.2). Taxonomy (NCBI): domain Eukaryota; kingdom Viridiplantae; phylum Streptophyta; class Pinopsida; order Cupressales; family Cupressaceae; genus Sequoia; species Sequoia sempervirens. The sequence continues at coordinate 66,911 of VDFB02229790.1, forward strand.
ACCAAACCACCTACACTCAAATTTGAATGTTATTTTGGATCCAAACTAAAGAGGGGCTCTATTTATTGGTGGGTTTCTAATTTTTGGGTAACTTTTTGGGGACAAGCTCGCATATTGCGAAAGCGTGATTTTGTAGCTTTCTGTAACTTGCATGTGTTGTAGAACTTGGGGATTTGAGATCCTCTGCATGTAAGAAGCTGCATTTTCTGAATAATAAAATTATTCTCTTATTTGTGGGTTATTTTCTAAGTCTCGGGCTGTGCCCTCATCAAGTGGTATCAAAGCGGGTTTTCTTGAGCGTGTGGACAGATCACCGATCGTGAGGTAGTTCACACCAGGACTGTGGTTGTGGGTCGAGGTCAAGAAATATGCCTCCAAGAGTGATGCCTGGTAGGCATGGTGGTGCCAGAGGTGGTCGAGGCAGCAGAAATGCTAGTGGAAGAGATGCACTGGCAACCCTCCAGAGACAGATTGACGCATTAAAAGAGCAGTTGAGAAGAGAGTTAAACCCGAGGGAGGAAAGTGAGGATGAAGGAGAGGAAGAAGGTTGAAATGTAGAAGAGGAAGAAGAAGCAATTGATCAAGACCAAATGCGGCTAATAAGGGCCATTTTGAAGATCAGGAAAAGACCCACAGTAGAAGTCCCTAGTTATTCTAGAAGTTTGAACCCGGAAGAGTTGATCGACTGGATCAACGAGCTAGAAGAATATTTTGAGTACGAGGAAATAGAGGACCCAGATTAGGTTAAGTTTGCGAAAATGAAGCTGAAGGGCCATGCCACTATTTGGTGGAAAAAGGTCTAGTTGGAAAGAAATCGAAGAGGAAAAGGAAAGATCACCAAATGGGATCGCATGGTAGAGAAACTAAAAAAGCAGTTCATACTAGTGGAGTCCTACGAGTTAGATTTGTTGAAGAAATTTCAAGGGTTGAAGCAAGGAAGCAGATCTGTGAAAGAATATATTGAAGATTTTCATAAGATAATCATCAGAACGGGTCACACAAAGGCCAATAAGGAGATGGTAGCCCGATATCTTAATGGGTTACGACCGAACATTCAAGAGGAGTTAAGCCTAGTCAGAGTGACCACCATTGAGGATGTGTATCAGTTTGCTCTGAAGGTGGAAGAGAAGCTGAACAAAAGATTTGATGGCAAGCAAAAAGGTCAAGGAGGTCAAAGTGGAAGGGGCAGTGGAAGGCCTTCAGGAAGCAGAAATGATGATGAAAAGAAAAGTGAAGATGTGGGTACTAGCCGAAGCCAAAGGAATGACAACTTCTACCGCCCCCGTGATCAAAACAGTGGTGATCAAAGAGGTAGAGGACAAGGGAGATATGGACAAGGATCTGGAAGAGGTGATTTCAAAGGAACGTGTTTCCAGTGTGGTGAAGAAGGGCATCGAGCCTATGAATGTCCACAACACCAAGGAAGGGCAGACAAAAGGCCAGAAGGTTGTGGAAGGGTTGCACATGTAGACAAGGAGGCCCAATCTGAACATTTAGATGATGCTGAAAGGGGAGAAGCCATAATGATTAGGAGAGCCTTGGTGACTGAGGAAAAGGAACCAGAACAAAGGAAGAATCTATTTCACACAAGGTGCAAGTGTGAAAGAAAATGTTATGATGTCATTATTGACGATGGGAGCACTGATAATTTGGTGTCAGAAGAGATGGTCACAAAGTTGAAGCTAAAGAGGGAAAGGCACCCGCATCCGTATCGGATTGCCTGGTTGTAGAAAGACCACAAAGTTTTGGTCAATGAATAGTGCCTAGTAAAGTTCAAGATCGGGCATGATGAGGTACTCTATGATATCATCCCCATGGATGCATGTCACATGTTGTTGGGGAGGCCGTGGTAGTTTGATAGGCGAGCTATACATGATGTCCATGCAAACACTTATTCCTTCAGAAAGGATGGGGTTCATCACAAGTTGAAACCCCTGAAGGAGACCGAAGAAAAGGTATGCAGTAGTGCTAGAATTTGTTATGTAGATAGAAGAAAAATTTTTAAGGTATGAAGCATGAGCGTGTGTGTTATGCATTGATTCCTAGAGTGAGTAAAGAGGATAGTGAGAAGGTCCAGAAGAAGTTTCTGGGATGTTGGATGAGTTTTAGGATATTGTTTATGATAATGTACCTAAGGGTTTACCACCAATAAGGAAGATCAGTCGTCAGATTGACTTGATTCCTAGAGCCAGTTAGCCAAGTAAGGTAGCTCATAGAATGACTCCAGTAGAAAATGAGGAGTTGAACAGACAAGTTCAAGAGTTGTTGAGAAAGGGTTTGATATGGGAGAGTTTGAGTCCATGTGCAGTACCTATAGTACTAGAACCAAAGAAGGATGGGGAGTGGAGGATGTGTACAAATTCCTTAGCCATAAACAAGATAACAATCAAGTACAAATTTCCCCTACCAAGGATGGATGACCTGATAGACTGTTTGAGTGGAGCTCATTACTTCACAAAGATTGATCTGAAGAGTGGATATCACCAGATCCGGATCCGAGAGGGAGATGAATGGAAGACTGCCTTCAAGACCAAAGAGGGCCTGTACAAGTGGTTATTCATGCCTTTTTGGCTAACCAATGCACCAACCACATTCATGCGGCTCATGAACGAGGTACTAAAAGAATTTATGGAAGTTTTGTTATTGTGTATTTAGATGATATTTTGATTTTTAGTAAGACATTGATACATTAGATCAGACCCAGAAGGTGAAGGCTATTCGACCGGCTTGGCCCAAGAACTGCCAATGAGGTGAGAGATTCTTTTCATGGTTTGGCTGTTTTAGGAAAGTTCATTATAAAACTTGCAGTATTTGTGGACCCTTGATCAAAAATAATGAGAGGGATAGAAAATAATTCAAGTGGGAGCAATCGAGCGGGCAAAGAGTTTCTAATCGTTGAAGTAGAAGGTACAGAAAGCAAATCCTATTCTATCCCTTCCCGTGACAACAAGGTGTTTCAAGTGGATTGTATTGGTTGTGCCATTGGATCAGTGTTGAGCCAAGAAGGTAAGCCCATTTCCTATTTCAATGAAAAGTTAAATGATGCTAAGAGAAAGTATTTTGTATATGATCAAGAATTTTATGCAATAGTTCAAGCATTAAAGAAATGGAGACATTATTTGTTGCTAAAGGAATTTGTTCTATATCTTGATCATGGAGCCTTGTAGTACCTAAATAGTTAGGAAAAATTAAATCAGAGGCATATGAAATGGGTAGAGTTTTTGCAGAGTTATACCTTTATTTTGAAACATAGGAGTGGGAAGTCAAATAGGGTTGCAGATGCCTTAAGTAGGAGGCATACATTGATGACAAAGATGCAGATTGAAGTGGTTTGGTTCAATGAACTAAAGACACTGTACAGAAGATCCTGATTTTGCAGAGGCTTGGAAAACTTGCAAGGAACCTGTTATAGTGGACAGGACAAGGTGGCTTGGATTTCATAATCCAGGATGGCATGTTATTTAAGGGAAGTCAATTGTGTATCCCTAGGAGTTCCATGAGGGAGAACCTGATAAAGGAGAAGCATAGTGGAGGAATGGCAGGACATTTTGGTCAGGATAAGACCATTGCCATTATCAGTGAGCATTATTATTGGCCTCAGTTGTCACAGGATGTGAAGAAGTTTATACAAATCTGTAGGGTATGTCAGATGGCTAAAGGAGTGAGAATATAGGCTTATATCAGCCCTTACTGCACTAGAGGCCATGGGAGGATATAAGTATGGACTTTGTTCTTGGTTTGCCAAGGACACAACGAGGGAATGATTCAGTCTTTGTGGTGGTTGATAGGTTTTTGAAGATGGCACATTTCATTTCCATGTCAGAAGACCCATGATGTAGTCCACATTGCTGACTTGTTCTTCAAAGAGGTGGTGAGGTTACATGGTCTGCCAAAGAGTATTGTTTCAGATCGTGACACCAAATTTGTGGGGTACTTTTGGAGGACCTTGTGGAAGAAGCTGAAGACAGTGTTGAAGTTCAGTTCTACACACCATCCACAAATAGATGGGTAGACAGAGGTTGTTAACAGGAGTCTGGGTAACCTACTGAGATGTTTGGTAGGAGATAAACCTAAGGGATGGGACTTGATCTTACCCCAGGCAGAATTTTCTTACAAAAATTTTGTCAATAGAAGCACTAGTAGATCACCGTTCTAGATTGTGTATGGATGTAGCCCAAAAACGGCTCCAGAATTGAGGAAGATGGACTAAGAGAAGAGAATAAGTGTTGAAGCTGAAGATCTTGTAGAGCACATCAAGAATATACATGAGAAGGTACGAGAACACATTAATAAGATGAATATGCAATATAAGGCTAAGGCAGATTAGAAAAGGAGGAATAAGGAGTTTCAGATTGGCGATGAAATAATGCTCCACTTGAAGAAAGAAAGGTTTCCCATGGGAACCTATAACAAATTGAAGATGAAGAAATTCGGTCCTTGTAAGATTTTGAAGAAGCATGATTCAGGGAATGCATATGAGGTAGAGTTGCCTGATGGAATCAACATTTCCCCTGTGTTCAACATTTCAGATTTGACAGAGTATCATGAAGGTGGAATCGAGGAAGCACTAGCAATAGGGCAGTATGGCATTCCAGCACCTACTTCAGAAAGGGAGGAGATTGAAGCAATCTTGATAGTCGTGTGGGAAGGAGTACAAGAAATAGGCAGTATGAAGAATATCTGGTGAAATAGAGAGGAAGGCCTATGGAAGATTCATCCTGGCTATCTAAGGTAGTGGTTGACCAGTTGGGTTTTCCTCAACCATCTGAGATGTGACAGGTCACTTCTCAAATTACCCTAGGTGTCTGATGTAGGAGCATCCAGTGGTGTAAGGGCAATCTTGCATCACCCAAAAATAGTTAAATTTCAAGTTTCTCGGGTTTTAGATGTTTTTACATTTTTGGATACCCTTTTCGTTATAATGAAATTCTCAATTTACGGTTTTTATTTTCTATTCTTGGGTTGAAAGATATTGTAGTTTTAGTTTCTCAGATTTGCACCTGAAAATCTTTCGAGTTAGATTTGAGGCACTCATATTTCCTGGAATGTCCCCAAAACTTTTTGATATTGGTGTAGCGAATTTCAATCGCATTATTGACTTGGAGACCTTTGCAACGGTTCAAACGGTTCGCGAATCGGAGTCCCGGATCAAAAGTTATGGCCCCGGGAAGTTGGCGCACTTTCTAGAAGATACAATTGCAAATGTTCTTTTGAAATTTGAACTTCAAGTTGTAATTTTCCTGTGCCAAACCACCTAAACTCAAATTTGAATGTTGTTTTGGCTTCAAACTAAAGAGGAGCTCTATTTATGGGTAGGTTTCTACTTTTTGGGTAACTTTTTGGGGACAAGCTCGCATATTGTGAAAGGGTGATTCTGTAGCTTTCTGTAACTTGCATGTGTTGTAGAACTTGGGGATTTGAGATCCTCTACATGTAAGAAAATCTATTTTCTGAATAATAAAATTATTCTCTTATTTGTGGGTTATTTTCTAAGTTTCGGGCTGCGCCCTCATCATATTCTTATCAATCTTTAGCAATCTCTTCATACTATCATGCTCATGTTTCCAATCCAACAATCCTCTCAATGACAAATAACCTTCCAATAATCTCTCCCAACAAATTGTTAGGTTTCCATAATAGTTGACCACCTAATTGTTTTTTTGGCTAATAAGGGGAAGAAAAATAGTTGCAAATGGAAGGAATTCAAGGATTTATGTCTTCTACAAGGGAATATGATGTTACTACCTTAGATAAGGTAAATGAGTCCAATATTATTGTGTTATCTGTTGAGAGTTGCTCAAAGTTTGAAGCATTTCTATTCAAAGTCTTATTTATATCCCTTTGTGAGATTTCCTACCTTCATTTAGGTCCTCTCTAAAATAAAAATTGAATATACAAGGGTATTGGGCTCTCAAACATAAGGACTTTATGTGACCATAGTAAAACTTTTCCTAGTTTCATGTTCGGTTCCTCTACTTGTGAGGTGCTACTAGTTTGTTATTATATCGCTGACATTATGTTATCGATTTTCTTGATGTTGTTCCATGTGAATATAATTGCATCTTTGATATATAAATACTAGTCTTTGTAAAATGATGAAACATATTTAATATTCTTCTTTCTAATTTACAACTCTAATAAAAAGATATTCACCTATAATTAAAAATTTACACCTTATTTATAAAAAATATGTTTATTTTATTTTTAATATTATTTTACTTAAACTAATGTTTAAGAATAACATTTTAAAAATATCAAATAAATAAATAATTAATTAATCGTTTGATAAGAAACACTATTGAAATAATGATTCATGTTCTAAATGACAACTATCACTACCTCATAAAAGTTCATAATACACCAATATTAGAAAACCCGCTATTAAAAAATATTCAGAATAAAATTATTTGGAAAAAATTGTCAAAAAAAATCTGCCATGTCCTTTTCTTGAAATTCCATATATTCTAATAGATGAGAATATTCAAAGCTTTAAATTATTATTAAATTGTTAAGAAAACAAACTTGTCTGTAAAAAAATGCATCAAATCTTAGTCTATCTTGTGTCCTTATCTATAGACAAAAGATAATTGAAAACATTGAATCAAAGAAAGAATAAAATCAAAGATTGCTGAATATAGGTTAAGGCTGACTAGATATCTAAGCTAATGCATGATGGCTTCATAAGCAAAAGCAATGAATACGATTGAATAAAACTGTAGATATTGAATAACGTTAAAGAATACAGGCATCATTAACGAATAAAAAGTACAAAAGCAATGAATAAGATTGAATAAACTGTAGATATTGAATTGCATATAGGCTAAATATGGAAGAATGAAATGGATATGAAAAACTTAGTGGCATTACCAAACATCAACATTGACAGCAAAAACATTATTTTAAGTAAAAAGAAATGCAATGGTCTTCTAGTGTACCAGAATGGAGAAAAAAGTGAGACAACTCCTCCATGCGCATGGAGACAGTCTCAATCAAAATGAGATATGCCATTACGTAACAAAAAGCTTTAAATTTAATCTGAAATATGTGAAAAGATAGCTCATGTTAAAGATACAACTTTTATGTGAGATTACATAGTTTACTAAGGATTGGATTTTTTTTTCCGTTGGCATGAATAGTAGCTTATTGAATGACAACTGTAACATAGCATTTCTTTTGTATAACATCACTTTCTATAAAGAAATTATTTTCATTTTGATACTTGGTTTTTAATGAACAATAAAAAATTATAATAAAATAAATAATAATGAAAATTTTAATTAATGAAAATTTTATTTATGTATATGTTATTTATTTTAGTTATGTAAATTTTATCTTGATATTATGGTGTTTATAAATTTTTAAGATAATTTGTTGATTGATTTGGCTTTTGGAATTACTCGATTTATAATTTAGGTTATTCTAATTAATTGACAATCTATTTAGTTATTTTTTATGTTAATTATATTTGAAAGTAAAATAATACTATTAGGAAGAGTACTAAATATTTAATATAAAACATTTAAATAAATTTACCATTATCATTAATTGACTATTTCCTTTATAGATGATTGAATATAATCTTAATGACTTAATTAATTATCCAATTTTCACCTTCATATTAGGTAAATAATACTTTATAATAATTATAAGAAATTAGGAGGATCAAGGAGATGAGAAACAAGCACAAGTGAACAAAGCATGAAATTGTATTAGCTGAACTGTTGAATAGAGAGCTCAAACCCTCAATATATAGTATGAGGATGAGCAACTACATAGCACAAGAATAGGAACACATGCCTTAAGAATAGGAACATATGCCATGGAATTAAGAGAGGACTCCTCATCCTGCAGTGGTGGTGAGTTTCTCTCATCTATGCAAGGGAGAGTTGTCAAGAGGGATTGGACACCTCTCAAGACACCTTCAACAACCTTGACACCTCATGGGGAATGAATCAAGGGTTCACTCGAACACCTAACTAGGTTTAAGTTAGCCTAACTAGGGTAGAATACACTAACACCCCCCCTTAAGCATAGCTTAGGTGGGTATGAAGAAATGGGTCCCGACTACTAGCCATGTTAGGTACCCATGCACAATGAAAAACTCTCAAAAATGGAGAAAGATAGAAAATCCAATGGGAAAAAAACTATCCAACAAAAGAGAAAGAAAAAAATAGAGTGTACAAGTGAAAGAAGAAGAAAGATAGAAGGACTCAAGACCCCCAAAGAACTACTTCTATCACAAAAGTACAAGAGATATTCCCTCCATATGAGAGAAAGAGAGAGACTAGAGAGCCCCCCGTAAGATGATGAATCATGCAGTCCTAAGTGATGCTCAACAAATAATGTTGAAGAGAATCCATGAACGTTAAACCACATTTATCCCCTTAGGAAGAAGGTGAACCACTGAAGTGTGAAAGTAATCTTCCCATTCCTGATAGGAATAAGTAGAAAGAAGTATAAAGGTCTTTGAATTATGTACAGGATCCAAAGAGGTAGATGGTGCTCATAATGTCTTTGTAGAATTCTCAATGATCTCCAAGCCAAAGCTTTTGTGTGACAGAGATTCGAGAACATGGACCACAAGGATCATAGATGTATGATGATAACTGGTACCATAAGAATTTGATATTGTCACTATAGAAGCTGATGTAGGCAAGGCATGATCAAGAATATCTGAAGAAGACAATGCTGATGCAACTTCATTGAAGTTGTCATAAAAAATAGATTGATGTCCTTCAATGTGTGCTTCCATGTTAGCAATGCAGGACTCTACAAAAAAAGACATGAAATGTTGGGTAGATATGCATCCCAATCAGCAATGCTAGGAAGACTAATATCTTGTTGCAACGAATCACTAGAAGCCATGGAGTTATCAACTCTAGATTTAGATGTAGCAACAACTAAAGATGGGGTCTCAAAGTAAGTCATCTGACTACCATGTACATACCCAACGGAGGGTGTCTCACAATATATCTTAGTGAGACGATATTTTTCTACAAGTGATTTATAATGATCAATTAGATTATTTGTAGAATCAAGAATACTTTGTCTTAGTTCGTGAATTTCACAAATTTGACATTCTTCTTTTGTATGCCTTTTCATCCCACAATATGCACATTTGAGTTTCCATTTATTATGAGTTTTTTGAATTATACTCATATGGATGGGATTGTACATGAGAGACATGATCAAAATTGTAGCACTTACAAAGTAGAAAGGAAAATTTCCCCCCCGAAACTATTGAAAGAGAGACCCCCAAATTTTGGCACTATATAACTTAGTGCATTTTACAAAATAAATTTGAACAATGCATGGAGAATGAAAATCCATTCACTTTTGAAAAAAATGATATTCAATTTTGAATATGTCCTTCCAACCACTTGTTGGAATCAGGGTGAAAAGAAGAATATAAATGGTTTGATTGTGAGGGGGAATTGGCCTCCTACCAACCTGGGCCTCACCCTTCATCCTCGATGGGTGATTAATATGTTAACTTTATATGTTAACAAGATATTGTGACTTTGAAAGGTACTTACATACCTTCACACCAAGTGGAGCTTTGATCAAGTCTTTAGGAGTTGTTGGAGATCTTTCACAAATCAAAAACTTAGATTGGGTAGAGATTCCCACATGAGAAGAGGTCTACACCATCAATCTACAAATTGTGCCCCCACTTTGATGCCAACTTTGACCAGTGATCTTAACAAACCGTCTGCAAGTTTCGCACCTCCCCTTTTGCTCGTCTAAGATCATAAAAAAGCTCACCACCACTATTAAATGAGGAACTATTGTGGAACTGGCGTAAGCCTCCAATAGGAATGGAGTGATGGAATGAATGGAAGAAGACTCCTCCATGTTTAGATGTAGCAATGGCAATGGCAGTGACAAAGGCTGGACAAATAAAAAATTATGAGGAGAAACCAACAGTTGCTGAAACTTCTCTTGCTCGAGCTCAAAAAAGAGCTCTAAAAAGTGAAAGGCTGCATCAAAAACTTCTCATGCCCTCCAAAAATAGGCCACCCAAAACTCCCAATTTAGTGTGGGCACATGGGGGTTTCTTGAGCCTACACAAAATGAAATGGGGGTCATGGGTTTATGTTGGCAGTGCAATCTCACCAATCTACAAATGAAAAGGGGTTCCGCTTTGCCCAGCGAGAGATGTGCAGTCGAAATGGACGCATGAGGTGAGGCCTGCTTGAGTTATCTTCTCTACTCCATCCAAACTCCCTTCTCTGTTATGTTCAATCAAATGAAAGAGTGTCGAATGGAGGAAAAGGATAAGGCTTGAAATGAGGCATGCACTCCAAATAGAGATGGGATGGGTGTGGGGGTTGAACTGTGAGACCCTGTGTGTTGCTGGTCTGTGATTTCAAATGAGGTTGGGCATCATGCTTGAAAGGTCGATAGGCCAAATTTTCCATAGCCTGTGATCATAAATTGTTCAGAGACACAGTTCCTCGGCCTATAAATTGTTAATACAGGAAGAGACCAACACTCACAAGCAAAATACAATCAATTTGTTCACTTCAAGGTCTGAAACTACCCCCCTCTATGCTCTGATACCATATAAGAAATTAGGAGGATCAAGGAGATGAGATACAAGCACAAGTGAACAAAGCATGAAATTGTATTTGCTGACCTGTTGAATAGAGAGCTCAAACCCTCAGTATATAGTATGAGGATGAGCAACTGCATAGCACAAGAGTAGGCACACATGCCTTAAGAATAGGCACATGTTCCATGGAATGAGGAGAGGACTTCTCATCCTGCAGTGGTGGCGATTTTCTCTCTTCTATGCAAGGGAGAGGTGTCAAGAGGGATTGGACACCTCTCAAGACACCTTCAACAACCTTAACACCTCATGGGGAATGAGTCAAGGGTTCACTCCAACACCTAACTAGGCTTAAGTTAGCCTAACTAGGGTAGAATATACTAACAATAATAAATCACTATCCTTCCACTATTCATCTCTAGTCATGTGCATATATTTCTAGCCTAAACAATTTTATCATTCCTCTCTTTGTATTAAGTGGGTTAAAATTCATTGATCCCTTAGCCCTCCTCTTGAACATTTAGATTCCTAATTAAACCCCCTTCAATCCTCCACATCCTTCAAAGTGTACAAAGCCATGGGTCCTTCATACATGTAGTACATTGGCCTTTGCACATGTGACATAGTATAGCTCAAATCACTTGTCCATACTTGAAGTGTACTCCAAACTACACCTTCCATTTTTTCTACCCAATCTTCCCAAGGAGAATCTCCACCCTTGATTTTATTTGCAATCCATCTCTCCCAGTCTCTTCCAACAAAATGAGGACAGATATTCGCTTTTCATCTTCCTATGCTTCTCAACTATTATGAGCCATTGATCTCATCTCTTAATCCTAAACATCATTTTTTATACATAAAAATCTATAAATTAGATGTCACACTAAAACATAACATCAACATCCTCAAAAAATATCCTTATGCTACTAGTAAGAGCACTCACAAATGGACATTCTTGAGCACAACCACCATTCAATGATGACACAAGGTTTGATTTGGTGATATCTCTTATGATTTCATCACTTTTTTAACACTTGTGCTTAATCTAAGTGTTGCTTGTATTTTGGGTCCAATAGGTTAATATTATTTTAGCTTCTTCTTGCATACTCAAAATTTTGTGTATACACAAATACAATTTTTCTAAGCCTATTTTTATCATAATATTTTTTCTTTCAACAGTAAATATGCTATTACTTTATTTATTAATCAGTTGATTTCTTTTTTAATAATGTTAGATTAATGCAGTCAATAAAAAAAATGTTTATTATAAAGTGAAAACAACAAATAAATATTGAAATAGGACACACCTATAGCTTTACTACTAAAACCAAAAAATATAATAGGGCTAAATGACGGTTCAATTTTTCTATGTTTTCTACACAAAAAAGTCTACCTACTAAACAATTCCCACTTTTTGGCCTTCATATTTCTTATATTAAAGCCTAGGCATATATTGACCAATGGGTTTATTTGAGTAATTATGTTTGTGGATTGAAGGTATATTTGGACATATGCCTTGATTTGGCCATCAGATGGTTCTTTAGATAATGCAAATATAACATCTTTGAAAAAAATTAGACTCAATGCCACTAATAAGGCTATGTTAAAAATGTTGTTGGTGATGATAATGATGTTCACAATGTTGCTGGAATTGACAATTATGTTGATGATGTTGTTGTTTTTTATAAGGTAAGAAGCATTTAAAGGGTGATGTACCCTTACACAGAGAGCCACAAGGGCCAATAGAGTTCCATACCAAAAAGCATAAAAAAACTAGAGCCAAAAAACTAACACTACGGACTAATAGTAAATAGACAGATGACAAACCAATATTAGACTAATTGGCATCACCCTAGTTCTTAGACAAGAGATTAACAACATCATCTCTGACCCATTCCTGATGATCTTTAGCATTCATCTTGTCCATTTCATCCTTCATCACCGCTGATAGGGTGCGGGTAACACAGTGGACCAACTTAATAGTGAAGCAAGTCAAACCACATTAATTTTTGTCCAACTTATCCAATCTTTCCTTCAACACATAGAGCTCCTCCCCACCAACCATAGTCTTGCTAGTATCAATACAAACAATTTCCACTAGGTCTAAAGACTGAGAGGTCGAGTCCTCCTTCTGCACATTGCCAATTTCAAGAATGGTGCTGGGCCCTCTAGCATATTCCTCCTCCTCGCCCTTAGACTCCTCATCGTACCTACTATCTTTTTTTTCAGACCACTCCTCTTCTATATCCAAATCTTTAATCAACACCTTTTTTTCTATTCTTGGCTAGCCTACAAGAGCGCCTGTTGATGGTGTCCCCACCAGTCATGACTGTCTCCACGACCATCATATCCACCTTAGAGTCCTTGCCTACCACATGTTTACATTTGCTTGGAGGTTCCTTAAAATTATTACCTTCCTCTTTACCTTTCTTTTTCAAGGTGGGCTTGCAAGCATTCTTGGCAGGGGTAGCTTTAAGTTCACAAAGACTAGCCACCACACTATTCAGGGCCACACCCCCAAAACCTTTAAGCTTTTTAGCAGCGGGTTTGGGCTTATGTGTATTAGCAAGGATCAGGTGGTTTTTCCTGATGGGGCCTTTAGACTCAACATGAGATAAATTGGTCATAGTGTGAGGCTCAATCTCTTCAATATGGATGACTGAGATGGGTTCTAGTGGGCATAAAGCAAGATGGAAGTGGTATAGCCTCAAAATGAGGCCCTAGTGGAGCTGTAGGGGAGGAGGGTCATTGGGATTCAAGCTAGTAGCCTCAACACATTTTTCAAAAGAACACTCTAAGTCCATTAGAAGGAAAAAAGAAAAGCTTGACAAAATTTAAAGTCGGAGATGGTTCAAAAGAGAGAAATGGTAGAAAAAATAGGTTTTGAATCTACCTTCCAAAGTCACGTACTTCATCAGGGCAAGGCACACTTGGTTCCATGACTAAGGAAGGGCATCCCACTCAAAACCTGATTGGTTGCACAGTGGCACCTCATTCCCCACAAAAAAGATGTTCATACTTTCATTATCCTGAGTTTTAGTGTGCTTCAGATGCTTCATGCCAGTACACAAGAGCTTCGTCACCTACGTTATCACTTCCTCATTCACATCAAAGGATATACCATCCAAAGTCACATGACAATCCTTCCAAGAGTTGATGGACTGCACAGACAGATTAGGGTCATGACCCACAAGACTCTCCATCAGTGGAGTAAGACCACCCTCAAGACATATTTGCCACACCAATGGATCTTTGCAAAATTTTCCACAGTTGTCTGGCTTAGTTCGCACCCTATCACGACCCATAATGTCACTCTGCATATAGAATAACTAGAAAACCTAAGGAAATAAAAGATTAGAGATTATGGTAATGTGAAAAATCATGAGCACATTTAGGATTTTAAGCCAAAAATGATAGTCTATGGTAATCAAAGCCATGGACAGGTTGCACACATGAGGAGTTAGTTTCCCAAAAGCAATCTTAGCAGTATCATTAATGAGGATCTCCAAACACATTTGGCAAGGTAAGCAAGACATGATGGGAATGGAAGGTTTTCCTTCCATGTATTAATTACATAGAAACCAGGGTAAGATGGCCACAAGGACAAATTTAGAAACACCAAAAAGGATAGCTTTAGGAAGCGAAGACAAAATAGCAAACAAGCTAGAACCAATAAGGAGGTTGATATCATAATTATCAGTCACATCAAAATCAAATTCAAAAAGCTTGAAAATACGATAGCTTAACATAATCCTTAAAATGAGATTACATAAGGTACAGTCCAGCTTAGTCTTATTCATCAAGTACTTGCCACAACATCTCTTCAATTCCCTTTTAGAAATAGGCTCCATTTCATAATTCAAATTATGCCACTTGTTGTCCACCTCATTTTTAAAACTCGTCCACATAGCCCAGAAGACAAGGATGTGGGCCCCCCAAAAAATCCAACAAAGTGTAAAATTAGTTAACATCATGGGCCATGTAAGGGCTTTTTTCCTTCAATATTAAACCCTAAATTCCAGGTGGTAGGTTCCCTAGAGAATGCCAACATTTGGAGAATTTCCAGTGTGTGCCAAAATTGGCTAAGGCGTTAGGCACTTGGTTGCCCTCCCGATAAATATGGGTTGCAACCTTTAAGTCCAACTTAGACACAAAGAGCTGTAAGTCTAAGTGAATGTCTTTAGTACTCCATCCCAATAATCTGTCAAAGTTAACAACATCAATAATGGACTTGGAGTCACCTTCAATGTGAAGGTTCTTAATCCCCATAGAAATAGCCAAGTGTAAGCCCTTTAGCAACACTCTGGCTTCTGCAATCATAGAAGAATGGACACAGATCCCCTCAGAGTAACCAGCCACCAAATTTCCTTTGCAATCTCTAATCACACCTCCTATACTGGCTTTGCGTGGGTTGCCTTTAGCTACCCCATCAAAATTTATTTTATACTAGCCATTGTTTGGAGGCTTCCAAATAGTGACACTCTAAGTGAAAGATCTGGAGTTGTCATAGGAGTTAGCATCCAGGTTCTAGTGGCAAGCTTTGGCCATCCTTATTTCCTCCTTAGTCGAACATTTATCTGAGGATTTCCCATTAAAGAGCGAAATGTTTTCAGAATTAAGCCGTGAGCCAACACCAAACACCTCCTTAGGACTCATCTCAATGTTTCTAAAAATCTCGTTCTTTCTCTCTTTCCATATACACTAGTAGATAATAGGTGGGGCCTGGTTCCAAATTTCACTAGGTAGAGGGTGGACAAAGTGTCTAAACCAACTTAAAATAAACGATCTGATATCCTGACACATAATCCATTGAATCCCCAATCTTCCCAAAGCCAGTTCCCACACTTCAACAACAAACGAGCAATGTAATAACAAGTGGTCCACCGATTCCTCACAGCACTTGCATAAAAAATATCTATTGGGGATCTGAAATCCCCTTTACCTTAAATTGTCCTGAGTTAGAATCCTGTTATGGTAGATAGTCCACCAAAAGAAGTTAACTTTTGGGATCATGTGTCTATTGCAGACCTTCTTCCAAAGATCGAGGGCTACACCCTGGTCAGTCAATAGATTGTGAGCTGATTTAACTAAAAGATTGCCCTGATTATCATGAGCCTAGAAGAATTCATCACCCCTATTGATAGAAGGAATTCTTGTGAGGGAGAGCAACTCCTATAGGGACTTGGCAAGGAGGGTCAAATCAGAGGATAAGGGGTAGCAAAGGGCCAAGTCATTCCACTTCCTAGCACCATGAGGGCCAAGGAGGTAATCACTAATATAAATACCAAAAAATCATTGAGCCAATCTCATAAGATTACTAAAATTGGAGCTTTCTAGGGGAATATCAAGCAACTAAGGGTCCTCCTAGAATCTGATTTTATTACCCTTACCAATCTCCCATTTTATGCCATTCCTCATAAAACCATGTAGGCTGCAAATGCACCTCTAAATCAAGGAACTTGAAGGATGAGCCTTTGAAAGGCAATCAATCAAAGGTTTGTTTTGCATGTACTTAGCATTCATGATCTTACACCAATCCTTCTTGTCCCTCAAATGGTCCCAGCCCACTTGGGCCATTAGAGCTTTATTGGTATTAGAAATAGTCCTAATCCCAAGGCCACAACAACTTTTAGGTTGATAGACCTTGTCCCATTTAACCAAAGCCAATTTCTTTTCTTCCTTGGTCCCTAAATAGAGAAAATTCCTTCGAATTTTCTCAATTTTTTTAACAATATATCTAGGAATCTTGAAAATGGAGAGGAAATAGATAGGGATACCTTGAAGAACAACAAATAGGAGCTATAATTTACCAACATGGCTAAGCAAGGAGCCTTTCCACCCAACCAGTTTTCTTTGGATCCTTTCTAGAATGGAATTCCAAAAGTCAGAAGTAATTTCCTTGATAGTAAGGGGTAAACCTAGATAAACTAGAGGAACAAAACCACTTAAATAGCCCAGAAAAGGAATCACCCAAGCTTGCAAGTTATGACTGCTATTAAAAAAGTAAATCATGCTTTTATTATAATTAATGCATTACCCCGAACAAGTAGCATAGTTGTTAAGAAAAAAATTCCATTTCTTGGCTTCAATCACAAAGGCTTTCCCAAAAAGAAAGTATCATCCATGAATTGTTGAATCACAATCGACTCTAAGGAAGAGGTAGCCTTAATTCCTTTAATAGACCCTTTTGACAGCAGATAGGAGAAATTCTTGCTCAGGACATCCACAATCATGATAAACAAATAGGGTGGAAGGGGGTTGCCCTGTCTGATACCTCTCCCAGCATAGAAAAACCCAACAGGGAAACCATTTACCAGAACATAGTACCTAACCCTTGTGAAACACTCCATTATTAGTTTGATCATAGATTAGTCAAAACCAAACTTTGCTAGGACTTTTGGAACAAAGTCTCATATCACCTTATCATAAGCTTTTGAAATATCTAATTGAAAGGTCATACTAGCGTAGTTGCATCTAACCATGGAATGGAGCAGTTCATGTGTGGTTATGGTAGCATCAAGGATATGGCGACTAGGCACAAACCCTTTTTGAGTGAGGATGATAATTTTGTTAAGGATAGGTTTGATGCGATTCACTAGAATTTTAGAGAGGATTTTATAAAAGTATTGCACATACTGATGGGGCAAAAATCAACCCTAGCTTATGGGTCAGCAACCTTGGGAATTAAAGCTATGAAGGTGTGATTCAATTGCTTAAGAATCTTACCAGATTTGAAGAAAGCACAAGCAGCTAGAACAAGGTCTTCACCAACAATCTCCCAAAAGATTTGAAAGAAGGCCAAAGGAAAGCCATCAAGGCCAAGAGTTTTGTAAGCCCCCATATTGAAAATGGCCAACATGACCTCCTCGGGAGTGACAACATTTAGGATACCAAGGTTATCATTCTAGGATATAATAGTTGGGAGAGGGTTGAGAAACAAACTATCAAGAGTCGGATTAGGAGCCTCAGCAGGACTCACTTAAGCCATCTGAAAGTAATCCCTAGCCACTAGACCAATTAGGGAAGGTGAATCGACAAGGATGTTGGTAATATTGTTTGTGATAAAAATAGTGATGCAACTAGGCTAATGATAAGATTGATTTTTCTCATCTTGAAAGTGTTTGGATTCCCTTTTATGTTCAAGATGCCTTTGATTAGAAGTCTTATGACTTTTTTTGATGATGTTGATATAGTTGTTGGTAAGTGTGTTTTCCTTGCAAAAAGGGAATCTTTCTTGGTATTTGTGTGGAGACTTACAAAGATGAGTGATATGTTCTTCAATTTTTATTAATTTTTGATTATGTGGCATTGGTTGTTTATTTCATATTTTTTGTATAAGTTGTTGGTGATAGCTTTGGACTTGTTTGGTCTTAAAAATTATAGTTTTATGGTTTCATTGTAAGAAAGGTCTAGAGATTATTGATATCTAATTTGATTAAGATTTTGAGATTGCAAATTACGAAGTTTTGAACATTGCAGATAGTGAGGAGATTACCATAGATAGTAATGATTTGGAGATTACCATAGATAGTAATGATTTGGAGATTACCATAGATAGTAATGATTTGGAGTTTGCAGTAGAAGATGTAACCAAAAATATATATCTTGATGCACATATTTTTGTTTAACCTTTCTCGATATTTTTTAAATAATTCAATGAAGATGTAACTCATACCTATGTAACATTGATGTCGAGAATCCCAAACAATAATTTCAAACACCTTACTCACTTATAAAAACCTATCAAATTTGCATTAAAAAATACTTATTATTTACAAACATGAAGAAAAAAAATTAGCATAAATGACTATTAATTCTCATCCCCCAAATATCTACTCCATTACCCTAAAGTCTCCAATTTTAAATAATATATTACTAAACTTTCTAAAAAAAATTAGATTGCATCTTGCCACATCATAATACAAAGTACACTATTACAAGAGACAATCAGGCTAGTCCTTTCCACAACGTAATATGAAGTATTCGATCTCATGCCTACGTTATATCTATCTCCTAGATGGCCCACAATCATGTTTCCTTAAAAGGACATTAAAAAGAGGCCAACCCACTACATAACATTAAAAGTAAAATAATATATAGAAAGAAAAACAATAATTACTCCCATCGTGAAAGAAATGTTAATACTATAAAGAACGGTTGGAATAGAAAGTTACACAGGAAACGAATGAAAGCTAAGAAGAAACTAGTAAACGAAAAGTAATAAATAATAATTAACTTATCAACAAACGCTTTATTCGATAGTGATTGAAATGTATTTGGTTTGTCTATTGGTAAGTAGCCATTGCTGCTCTAAGTTTGTCAAATTGTTCGTTAGAAGTCTTTGTTAAATGTATTCTCAATATATTTGATAAGAGTTTGGTATTTTGAAAGAAAAATTAAAGTTTTGTGAGATTTTGAGTTGATTTTAAAGATTATTTTTAAAAATTAAAATAAATATATTTTTTATAGTTTTTAAAGGTCTATTATGTTAAGAGGCTGGAAGTTTGTTCTGAAATTTAGGTTAGATGTTTGAATTATTTATTGATCAATAATTATTGTATATATTTCATATATAATTTATTGGTACAAATCATACTGAAGTATAATATTGCAATTTTCCAATTTATATACCTATGTCATTTTCTATTTGTTTTTATCTTTGTTTTGGTAGAATGTCTTTAATGCAATTATATACACAAGTGACACATTTTTGTACTATATTTTGGCTCATACTTCAATCCCTATCCATCACTATTTTCTTCCATGAATAGTCATTCCTACACATTTGTCATTTACCTCTCATTTATGGAACTTCATTCACAATTAGGTCAATCCATTCACTCTATGCTTCAAGATTATTGATTTTTGTCTTAGTTTCATTTTTTCCTATTAGAAATCAATCCTATAGTACATGAGAATGAACCATAAATTTAAAATTTAAATTTCTACTTTCTAAACCCTTTTCACTACTAATTGTAAGATGACTTGATATATTTTTGTGCAATGTCTTTTTATGTCTTGTATTATAGAATATGTTAAAACATATTCCATAAATAATACACTATGTATATGTAAGTGTATTGTTCCATTCAACCAACACACTTTTTAGTACAAGGACCTACAATGGGGAAAACTCAACAGATCAGAAGAAAGGTGGTCATGCTGGCCATCTTTGGTTTTGTTGGGACAATGGAGGCTTCTTGGCAAAGAAGAACAATATTGGCTACAAATTTATAGCTTAAAGCTACAAAACTGACCAAGGTGGAAATTTTTGGGTTAAGTTTTTTGCGTGATTAAAAGTAGTTTAACTGCGATTTGTTCACTTGTCTACATAACATATGCAAATTGGGGTGGCAGATACTGTTTGTGTAAGAAACACTGTTAGACGTGTATTTGAGTGAATGATCTGATGGGGAAGTAAATATGGTACTTGTAATAAAACTCGTATATATGACGTATGTAAACGTAGATATTTTGCATTTCTCTTTCAATCATTCAAGAGTGATCTGTATCCCACACTCTGTATCTACTATAGAATTTGGCCCTTTTCACCTACAAGTGGTGCACTCTTTTTTGTACGGTTCTTCCGGGTACTCTGTAGGTGTTGGCAACGAATGCTTGAAATATTGTGAATTACTTCTCTTGGTGTAATGCATTTTGCTTTATACAACTACAGAAAAGGACTCACAGAGATGATAACCTCACCAGAAGTTGGGGAGAAAAGCATGCCCATATCCCAAGTTGACTATAAGGATTCTATTGAGCTGGTTTCCAATATCTCTGATGTGTAAAGTAAAACGCAAATTGTTCACTAGTGCTGTGCCGGTCAAGAAGTTAAAATACTAGTAAATCATTCCTACATTTCACTGTATATGATGATATGAAGTTGGTATGTGCAGGTTGAAGGCCTATAAAACGACCTAAAATTCTTCATTCTCTTCACAGCTTCATCTCCTTATTGTGCAGATTCCAGTTTGCATTAAATATTTTTTGTTTGAGTACTGCAAAGACAGTTTCTTCTTTTGTTCAATGGCCTTTCCTATGCAACTCGTGGCGGGAATCGTTGGTATGCCATCTAGACCATACTGCTTTACGAAATACAAATATAGTCTGGATCGTTTAGATTTCTGATCATTTTCCTGTGCTGATTCGAATTCAAGATATAGGGCTATTTAAGGCAACAATAGAATTTTTAACGTTTTTTTGGCTGGTCTTAGAATGAAGTATGTTGCGGATAGATATATTGAATATATAGGACATATATTCTTTGTACTCTATGTTGGCATAACTATAGTTTCACTAAAGATATTAAGTTTCCACAATCTATCTAGTAGTTGTAGTAAAATTTCTGGATTTGATTGTGTTTTAGTTTTTCACATCAATATTTTGAATCATACTACATGATCCATCATCAGGATGAAAGAGAGCTGAAGGTGAAGAAATCCACCTCTCTTTCATCCTGATGATGAATCATGTAGTATAATTGAAACGTTGATGTGAAAAACTAAAACACAATCAAATCCAGAAATTTTACTACAACTACAATTTCATTTTTAAGAGAGAGTGAATTGCTGATTTCTACTCAAGATTTGGCTTGATATACCTAGACACATGTTTCTATTCTGATGTATGTTCCATATATTGGGTTGTATCATAAGAGTACCCTCCTTTTAATCGTCATTTTTATTTGCATGTACAATTTTTTCTATAAATTTCGTGCTCATTTGTATGTGCAGGTTTTAGTGTGTACTAGTGGATTTTATTACTCATCTGGATTTAAAAGATTTGTGCCGTCTTTGTTGGATTTCGTACTCATTTGCATGTAGACTGAGATTTGTTTGGGTGGACAAGAACTTTTCCTTAAGTTGGATTTACATGAGAGTGCAAACTGATGTGAAACATAAAACATCATTATTAATTTTTCATCGTGATCTGTGATGCAGGAAATATAACTTCACTGGCACTTTTTCTCTCACCTATGTAAGTTCTGCCCTAACATGTTAACTTTCACTATTGATCAAGGTAACGAGCTTATAAATAAATATAGTTGTATTTGGAAATCGCAGGACAACATTCTGGGGTATATACAAGCTTAAGTCTACCAAAGAGTATTCAGGACTTCCATATGTGTGCACCTTGTTCAACTGTTGTTTTTGGCTACTTTACGGAGCCCCATTTGTTAAACCCCACAGCACTTTGCTGCTCACGATCAATGGTGCAGGCTTTGTTTTGGAGATATTTTATCTACTGTCCTTTCTGACATTTGCCCCCAACCAGAAGGAGGTAACTCATTATGACAGCTATAGGTTTGTAATTGAAAGCCATTTGGTGGCTTCTAGATTATATAAGCCTTATAAACAGAGTCAATGCTTGACTAGATTCGATGCAAGAAGCTAAATATATAGTTGTAATTTTTCTGACACGGATTCCCTCAATATATCTTGCAGGTGAAAACAGTGCAGTTAGCCATTGCAATGACGGTTGCTTTTGTCATGGTGGTTGTAGTTACGATTTATGCGCTGCACACATACTGTGCGAGACAGTTAGTGGCTGGCAGTTTAGGTGTGATCCTTTCCATCTTTATGTATGCCTCCCCATTATCTGTTGTGGTGAGTTTTGAATCCTATGTTCTTAGATCTCTATGAGAACTGTACAAATGAAGAAAAGAAAAAAAAAATGATCTCTACCCAAAAACAATAAAAAATTCTAAAATATAATATCTACCGTAATATTAATTTTTTTTTAAAATCTTGTCTCTATCGAAAACCAGAAAACCCTAAAATAATTTAATTAGCAGATGTATTCGTCCTTCATGAATGTTTATGAGTTTGTGTTTTTCTTTGCAGGGAGATGTTATCAGAACCAAGAGTGTTAAGTACATGCCATTTTTAGTCTCCCTATTCAGCACCCTAAATGCCCTTGTCTGGTCTGTATACTCTGTAATGGCCAGGGATATCTTTATAGCTGTAAGCTTCTCTCTTTTCCTAGTGCCATGTTCAAGTATAGTTTTCAAGCAATTCTTGGCAAGGACTATGCACTATTTTTGTGATTAAATTATTTCTTTCTTGTAGGTACCCAATGGCATTGGTTTCCTTTTAGGAATAACTCAGCTCGTTGTTTACTTCATTTACAGAAGCTCGGAGCCTATTTTACCTGTATCTACTGAAATTCATAAACTTCCTGAAACGAAAAAGATAGATGATGCATTTGATCTGCCTATCCATAGAGTGGAGGTGGACGCCTCAAATGTTGTCAAACTGGCCGGAGTGAAACTTGTTATTACTGATCAAGTTTGATTCACTCTCATTAATTAATTATTAACAATGTATATACAAGGTACAACCTCCTCAGACAATCAAGCTCTGTTCAATTGCATGAGAATCAGCACTAGCAGATGAAGAGGAGGGAGATTGCTATCAACTAATCAAACGAACTTCTCGGAGAGGGAAAATATAAAGAGAGTTTACCCCTTGGGGAGCTTGATTGTAAACTTTTAATATCTATATTTCAATAATGAACTATTTCCTTGACAGTCACGTTCCACGTTCTATGGTTGTATGAATATGCAATTCTGTGTATCTTGAGATAGAAGAGTTTACAGATGACACTAATCAAACTGTACTAATGGTACTAATGGTTGGTACTTTAGGTACACATTGTCTTATAACTACGCACTATTATAATAATATCACAGTACAACCTCATGTCTTTAGATACAAAGAATATAAACAATTGTAAAGCAGAGCAAGAAGACCACAAAGAAGTCAATGCTGACTGACGCTCTAGCAAATGGGCGATGGGTGCATAAGTATCAAAGATATCTAAAGGAATAGGGACAGCATTCATAATAATAATAAAGTACAGAAGGCATATAAACTTTAACAACGGAGATTGGATTGCATTCAATGTAAAAATGGAGGAATAATGTATTAGTCGGAAACAAAGTAAGCGGTATACAAAAGTACTAAGAGTAATTTTTTCTATCACAGAAAACAGACACCGGCAGCTCACTTCTATTCTTCCACATGAAAGTAGAGGTTATCTTCTTATGAACCAAAACAAAGGAGAAAATCAGTAGAAAATCCTTTCGATGAGCACAGGTGGTCTCATAAATAATTCAGATATGCCAAAGTAAATATTAATTTACATTGAAAGGATGCTTCTGTTGAAATATGTCAGAGATTTGACAGTTTTGTAACATAGGATTTTCTTGAATTCCTACAAAGATTGTTGGTCAGATTTTTGAAGATGGAGCTATACTTCATGGAGGTGCTATATCAAACTGGCAAATATGCTAATAAAACATAGTTGAATAAGATTCTAAGATAATATCATAGTGAATTGTTATCAAACATTGTTTTCTGTTATAATATTTTCTTTTTATAATATATAATAGATCAGTATTATAGATGTTCATTTGATTATATTTTTAATTAATTAATTTTCAAAATCATTTTATATTCTTAAATCCAATCATCATGTCATTAGAATATATTTTTTTATTTTCAAGTACGAAATGTCACATGTCACACTATAATATATCCATGATTATAATTAACTTATTCAAAATTTGACAAAAATCAATACCATAAAAAATTTAGTAAAATTTGACTGTTTGGCATGTCACACAATACAAACTCAATCATAAAATTAAAAAATAATGAAATTTCCTTCATAATTAAAAGAATTAAACTTTTTATCAAACTTGAATAGTTTATCTTAATTAATACACAATAAATTATTCAACAAATTTGGGATGGGTCCTAGTTCGATTGACTAAAGCATTCTGCTGCAGATAAGACGTTACCAGATCCACTCTCCCCTCATCTCCATGATATGACAGTATCATGCCACCAATCACATGAATTTTTTTTACCCGACATACTTTAGTTTATAAGAAGAATTAACAAATCCCTACATGAATTTGAACACCAAGCATCACCAATCATATGAGAAAGTTTACTAGACATACTGCAATTTATAAGAAAGATTATCCAATTCTTAAATAAATTTGAATATCAACATGAATATATTATTAATGAGTTTTCTAAAATATCAACATTGCAATTTTTTTGTTTGTTTGTTTGGATATACTCTCAAGGGGTCCCCTTTAGCTTAGAGCAAAGACTGAGAGGTATCCATTCTGCAACATCACAAATTCGACCCCACCAAAAGATTTGTACCGACCACGGCTGTACCATTAGTTCGATCTTTCTCGGTTTTCAATTATTTCTTACCATCTCAAGCAATCGGATCATGTTTTTTGAAATCATTCAGTCGTCTCGAATTTCAATTCGTTCATGGTTACAAGCTGATGAGACTGTTTTAATGGATGATAATATGACAAAAGAACAGGCTGTCACACGGCTACGTGCCTTGGGACATGCCAATATCATTTGTGACGAGAAATGAGCCTTGTTCACAACGAGCTAGGTATTTCAAACGTAGAAATCATCGCTATCAGTTTAGAAACAAGATCTTAGTTCTCATCATCTTCGTGCCGGTTTATGCTAATTTTTTTCTGCTAATAAAGCTGTTGCTTTCAGCTTTTTTTCGGAATAGTGCGATCTATTCTGCTACTAAGCAATAACAAGTAAGATTCCAGTAAGAAAAATGAACAACCATCACCTTTGATAGATAATTGATTATAATTCTTTTCTTTTTTTAAGGCAAGTATTTTGAAGAAGATAAAGGGCATGATTATACCTATTTTTTTTCTTTGAAATTTGTATATTTTGTATATTTTTGTTTAGTCATTACATTAGTTGTAGATTTTTATTGACAAATGTGTAATGTTAATTTTTAATTTAATAGTTATATTTTATAAATTGATCAAATTAAATTCTACTTTTATGTTCTAATCTTTCTATTTTTTAATGGTTTAAAATTATTTATTATCTTAGTTTTTTATTCATCTTAGATATTATTGCTAGTGTAAAACTACACATTTTGATTATCCAACATCTCTTCCATTCTCAAGTTCATCAAGCACCCTCAAATGTGTCTGATATTAGTTGGATAAAACAAAAAACTTTGAAACCTTAACACATCGTAAAACATCTCATAACATCATCATAAAGAGAATTATTCACAAATCTTTAGAGTATTCAAAAACTAGTTAAGGAGCTTTTCAAATTAGTGGCACATCTACATTCAAAACCTTTCATTTCACCTTTTAATAATCTTTTAATCACTCATTGCAAAAACATACACAAGAGATTTGACCAAGGAACAAAGGGAAAGTAAAATTCTACACCCTAACATAAAAAAATCATTAAACAAGTTCATACATATCACTTTGACACTCAATGTAAGTTTAAGAGAAAAAAGGAGAAAAATTAAGATGAAAGCTCTCTTTGACAATGGATTTTGTTTCTATGCTATATACTAACCATAAAATAACATTCCAACAAGAAAATATTATAAAATTTATGCAAATCCACACTAAATTGTGCCTAAACTTTGGCAAGTATTAATCACTACATAGCACATCATATACACACACACACACACACATATATATATATAATGTAGGTGAAAGCTATGATGTAACAATATTAAAAAAAGAAAAAGATATTGGAAGATATTTAGGTATTGATGAAAATATAGAAAAAAATCAAGAGGGATCAAGTAAACTAGAGAAAAAAGTTTAAAAATAACACATGACAAAATCATAGTTATAGGACAAGATCACAATCAAGCATTTGTCTTTGGATAGTTAGAAATAAATATTCTCTTTTATTAGCGAGTTAGTAATCAAGCATCCACTATTTTTTATACTAAGAACATTAAAATCAAATCTATATTAGCCTAAGAGACATCTTCATTTACTAAGTGTGCTTATACACTTGTATTATAATTATATTTCCATAAGTTTCAAATACTCTTTTATTAATATGCATTGAAATATGTTTTCAAATTAATGTAAATAAAAATGATTAAATATTTTTATATAAAACATAATTTTTTAAGATAGAAAATTTCCTTATTTCACTTAAAAAAATATTAAATATTAAAATAAAATTCAATAATTATTTTTTTAGTTTGAATTTGTCACTCAGGTTTAGGTATTTGAATCATATTTATAAGAAAAAGAGAATCAAATCAATCATTTTAATAGTCATTTATAAAAAATTAAATATATTGCAATGATAAAAACTAGCAAGTACATAACACTTTTTTTATTAGACTAAGATGAATAAGGTTAACAAATTAAATCTATGCAACAATAATAGAAACATGAACCTCCTCAATTTATTTCTACTTTATTGTTTTTCTATATGATTTATTTTTATGTTATTTAGGATTGAATGTAGTTTACTTCTAAAGTCTAAAGAATTGAATCTAAAATTTAGAAGTTTAAATTTAAATTGTAACTTTATGACTTCCACTCTCCCTTCCTATTCATATTTATGAGCTAACTTAACATTTTCTTTGTTCCACATGCCGTTATGTATTGATATTTGAATAAATTTAATGAATCATTCATGATTTCAATTTTTTTGTTTTTGGATTCAGATTTTGTTTGAAATTTTTGGTTCAACATGTTAGATCATATTCTATGATCCTTCATTAGATGATAGGGAGGTCAAGGAGATGTGTAATGGTTAGTTGTAAACCCAATTTTCTAGAAAAGATGAAAGGTTAGAGGATTTGGTTAGAGAGAGGGTGAGTAGAGAAAGAAAGAGATAACTAAAAATTCAATTAAAAAATTTAAAATTCAATTACATAATGAGAAGGGATAAATAAGAATAAAAAGAAATTGATGAGTGAGATGAATATTTTAAAAATAAATTTAATTGAGAATTTGAGAATTAAAAGTTAATATCTAAATGAAAAGAAAAATAAGTAAATTAAAAACACCTATGTAAAAAATGAGAAAGAATAAGATTATATCTATCATAGAAGTAAGCTTGTGGCATTTATATATGTTAGGTTTGTGATAGGTCAATTCTATGTGCTAGAAAATGAGCAGCAAACAAATTAATGCAAATAACACTAAAAACAACCTACACCTCAAGATTAGCCTAGTTGGATTCAACACAATATAAAAATAACAAATGAAACCTTTTACCTTGTGTCGAATCGATCCTTTGGTTGGCCCTTCGATTTTCAGTGTTGTGTGCTCCTTGGATGGCAAGAGATGCAAGCTAGATGATGATATGAAGGTGGATGCAAGTGAGTGCAAGCATGAAAATGGCTAAGTATGGATTCTAGGAAAAATTTGCAAGAGTTTGGCTACAATGCATGATCTCTCCAAAATGAGAGAAAAGAGGGGGTATTTATAGAGATTTTGGAAATCTCTAGGGAAATGGGTGGTCAAGATTGAGCCACTAAGATCAAAATGTAGGGCTAAAGTGAGTTGAGAACTCACAAGCCCTAACATCTTGACATGTGACAAGTGATATGGCTTAAAAGGGGTGATGTGTACATGAGGTGGAAGTATAGTACATGACATGGATGGAGTACATAGTACCTTGAGATTGGGACAAGATCTCCTCATAAAGGAGGTACTTGTCTCCATGTGGGTGAGAGGATAAGTGGGGACTTAAAAATTTCTCAAATATTCTCATGGGGATGAGAGAAGAAATTTAAAATTCCTTTAAATGCATTGGGGGATTAAATGTGAATTAAAATTCAAATGGGGAATGGAGATGCCTTGTTCAACAAGAGAAATCTTTTAATAGGGTTGACTTAGGACACATGATATGGAGTGATTAAGGTTGTGCAAGTACTTGATTAGACTAATTGATGAAGATTAGAAGAGGGTTAGATTTCACATGTGACTTGATGTGACAAGTAAAAGATCACATGGGGAAGAGAAAAAAGAATTTAATATTCCTTGGAAGGATAAAAGGAATAAAAATTCCTTGAGAGGTTGATTAGGCTAGTTAATGAAGGATTAGGGGAGGGTTAGGTAGCTAAGAGAGATTAAAGGCCAACTTGCAAAAGTTAGGAGGATGTGACACATCCTAATCAAAGATTAGGCATGTGCACATCCCTAATGATAAGACTAAAAGGCTGATAATTAATATTAAGAAAGGGATGTGACATGAAGAAGGGAATTAAATAAATGGTATATTTATATA
The DNA here is from genome assembly GCA_007258455.2 of Sequoia sempervirens. Classification (NCBI taxonomy): domain Eukaryota; kingdom Viridiplantae; phylum Streptophyta; class Pinopsida; order Cupressales; family Cupressaceae; genus Sequoia; species Sequoia sempervirens. Next base: position 95,552 of record VDFB02229790.1, read on the forward strand.
ATTCATTTGATGAAAGGGGGAAGATATTTAATTATTTAACTCGATACCTTAGGGATTAGAAGAACTTTAGAGGGATTAATTAAATAATAGTGATATTACTTAATTAATGCGGATAAGGGGATGTTTAGACGAAAGGGGATAAATTTGGATATATTAAGTGTCCAAATTTAGGTGTCTACAAGGTTAACCAATATTTCTATTTATAATATTATACCATTTATATCATTTATATTTATTTATGTCATATTTCTTAAGAATGGTATGTGCAAGATCATCATGGAAAAAACAAGCCCTTAAGTAGCAAAAAATTCAGAAAAATAAGAGTTAGAACAAGCCCTTAAGTGGCAAAAAATTCAGAAAAATAAGAGTTAGGTAATTTGACGTAAAAATTTGAATATGTAAGAATAGAATCTATAGAAAATTGAATTTAGTTTATAAACTACTAGTTTTATTTAAACAAATAGAAAATCTATTTGGTGAAAATTTGAAATTTCAATGTAATAGTACTTAAATTTTAGGGGAAAAATAAGAAGTCAGTGTTTGTCTGACCACCCTAACCACAATAAAATGATAATATTTTTTTATAATATTTTATATATAAGTAGATGACACATGTCTTGATGTGATGCATATTTTTGTAATTTTTTCTAAGTAAATAATTAATTATGAATTTTTATTATAAATTTTTAAAAAAAAATTTGTGTCTAACCACCTTAACTTTGTCAAAAATTTATTAAATTCAATTTTATTTTTTAATCCTATAGTATGCAAAGCATAGAATGTGGCATGTTTTGGATTCAAAAAATGTTATAATTTGAAAGCTATAGATATTTTTCAATCAACCTATCAATCAGGACTTTAGTCGAATTCAAATAGAAAATGAATAATAATTATTTATTAAATTCAAAGTATAGCATAATTTTATTGGTGGAAATCTGAGAATCTCCTTTAAAAACCCTTTTTATTTCATCAATTTTGGGTAAAAAAATTGTCGTCACCCACATACCCTACATATACCCATCATATTGCCACTTTTTGGCCCATCATGATCCTGCACATACCCTTACAATTTATATTTGAATATGTAACATCAAATAACACAAACATACATTAAGACATGCATTTGTATATAACTATCGTATATTTCTTAAGAAATTAATTATAAATAAAGTACAATTTCAATTATCTATGAATATGCATCATGGTTGGAATAACCTAGACTATAATTTGTCTTCTATATCTAGATAGTAATGAGTGAATTGCATATACTAAATAATAAGATGGTGTACTTAAAGTAAATTTTATTTTTGTTCTATCAAATTATAGGTAAAATTTCATAGAAAGGATGGTATAAATTTAAAGTGCTATAAGAGAAAATATAAAATTATTCACTATAGTTCAAATACACTACTAATTATATAATAGAAATTAGATTTAGTTTTTAAAAAATAATTATATAGAATTACTATACATTAATTCTAAGACTATTAATTAGAACCTCTCTCTCTCCCTCCCCCTCTTTCTCTCTCTAATATGGAAATATTTTAAATGTTAGAAAAAATCATAGAAATTTTTATGGTTAGATATATATAAAATTTCTATAATAAACTTAGACTAAGCAAGAAATAATACCTTGTTAGAATACATTAACTAAATGCTACCTTTTTGGTCCTTATACTCAACAAACCAGGAGTGGTGGAGTTTGAAGCTTTCAGGCCTATAAGCCTTTGTAATTCTTTCTACAAAATCATTTCAAAGGTCTTGACAACTAGGCTTATCATTATTCTGCCTTCTTTAATCTCTCCCTAGTAGAATGGCTTTGTTCCTGGAAGGAAGATCCTCGACTCTATTGTAATTTTCCATGAGAATATCCATTCCCTTATGGAATCCAAAACTGAAGGCTTTCTCCTAAAGTTGGACATTTCAAAAGCCTATGACCGAGTGGACTGGAAATTTTTACTCAAAATCATGAGGGCATTTGGCTTCAGGAATAGAGTCCTTCAGATGGTGGATCAGCTTGTTTCTACAACTTCTATCTATGTTATGGTGAATGGGTCCCCATCGCACTTTTTTTAGAATTTGAGAGGTCTAAGACAAGGTGATCCAATTTCCCCCAATTTCCCCCATCTTATTTACCATTATGGTTGAATGTCTTGGGAGAAACTTGAAAAGATTGATTGATCAGGGGTCTCTAGTGGGACTAAGGCCCTCTTCTAGTAATTTAATATGCTCCCATCAATAGTTTGTTGATGATACAATGTTGATGGGGAGATCTACTGTGGCTGAAGCTAAGAATCTAAATTTCTTTTTGGATGAGTATGAGAGGGCTTCAGGTTAGTTGGTCAATAGACGAAAAAGTTATCTTTTATTTTTTAATACTCCTGAACACAAACAAGCTAAGATTTATAGAATCCTTGGTTGCAGAGTGGATTCTCTACCATCAATTTATCTTGGCATCCCCTTATGCCTTAAGCCTCTTGATTCCTTTTGGAGCTTGTTGGTTGATAGGTTTAGCAAAAATCTCGCTGGATGGAAAGGAGATCTTCTTAGTTAAGAAGGTAAAATCTAGCTCCTCAAAGATTCTCTTCAGAACCTTTTGGTTTATGCCTTAAGTCTTTTTTAAATTCCTACTAAATTTTTAGATACTATTGAAAAAATCAAAAAAAGATTTCTTTGGTCAGGTGTTGAAGAAAGAAAGAGAATGCCTCTTATAGGATGAGATCTTGTCTGTAGGCCAAAAAAGTTGGGAGGCTTGGGTCTAAGAAAGATTAGAATGATGAATAAGATGCTTCTTGCTAAGCAAATCTGGAGGTCTTTTTTGTCTAATGGGGAATGGAAAGACATTTTTAAAAGTAAATATATGGCTAATTGTGGTTCTCTTAAGGCTTTACTAGATTCTCCTTTTCCCCATGGATTAGCCTGCTGGAATGATATGAAAATAGGAAGAAAGATTGTGGACTGGGGTGTTGGATGGAGCATAAGAAGAAAAAATAAAGCTCGGTTCTAGGAGGAAAGATGGTTATTGAAGGAGCCCCTAATTAATAATGAAAGTTTTATCAGGTGGGCTGACATTTTCAAAACAACTTTTGGTACCCAAGTTAAGGATTATTAGCGTGATGGGGGATGGATGGATCTGAGCTAGCTTAGCCCAGAGCTTGTTTCGATTCATTCATCATTGATAGTTGTTAGGATAGGTTTGATTCAATAGGATGACCTCTTAGTCTGGACTACTAACCCTTTGAGCAACTATTCAATGTCTTTGGTTGTCTCTTTGTTGTCCCTCTCTCAAGCCCCTTCTCCCTTCTTGGCCAGAGCTTGGATAAAACATCTAACTCCTAAAGTCAATATATTTTTTTGGATCCTTCTTCAGAATAAAGTGCTAATGGTTGACAATCTTTGCAAGTGTGGTTTCCAAATCCCCAATCGATGCTATCTTTGCAAGAATTAGGCAAAATCTACAAACAACTTGTTTCTCCATTGTCCATTTGTGGCTACTATATGGGGTAAATTTATGGCTCTTTGGAATCTCTCATGGGTGTTTCCATATACCATTGAAGAATTTTTTGCTCTATGGAATGCCCCTTCTATGAATCCTTATATTCATAGATTATGGGCTTTCACTTTCCCTTATATATTTTGGGGTGTGTGGAAGGAACGAAATAACAAATTCTTTAGGGATAAGGAAACTTCAGAGAATAATGTGTTTGAAAAAAAATTTAGGCTAATTGTGGAAAATTTTAATATCATCCCCCATCAAGAGAACAAGATGGAGGTTGTTGTTTTCTCCCCCTATTACTTAAAGATATCTAAGGATTGGAATATTAAAAGTGATGTGACTAGGGCTGAAAAAGAATGGAAAGGAGTGTGTTGGATTTATCCACCAATAGGTTGGATCAAAGCCAACTTTGATGGTGCGGCTAAGGGAAACCCGGGTTGGCTGGAAGTGGGGGTGTGATTAGGGACTCTAATGGAAATTTTGTGGTGGCCGAGACCATTTCCCTTGGATCTTAGTCAAACTACATGGCTGAAGTCATTGGAGCCTTTTAGGTTATTGATCTTGCTCATAGTCTGAATTTTAAAAATTTATGGTTAGAAGGGGACTCTAAAAATATTATTGATTGCATCCTAGGTAAGTCCCCCCCTTCATGGTCCATTAAGAGTTGGATCAAAGATGCTAAGTACCTCTTAGCTAAATTTTATAAAGTTAAAATTTCTCATGCCTTTAGGGAAGCTAATTGTGTCACCATTTTTTTTCCTAATGAGGGGATTAATCATAAGGGGTTGATTACATGGCAGAACCTTAAAGGTTTGGGTGCTAATGTAAGGGCTTTAATAAACTATGATATCATGTCTGAGAAAGCTATAAATGTTTTTGATGATGAAGGAGAATAAGGTCAAGTACATCAACACCATTAGATTTGATGGGGTTGCATTTATTATCTGTACTGGCTGTAATAAGTGGCACATTTTTGTGGGTGCTTGGAATTGGCTATAGTATTTTGTCTCAGGAAATTTGCTCTGGTAGCGAAATCAGGGAGGTGAATGTGATTATGGGGGGAGATAGGAAGAGGGTGGAGCCGATGAGCTATAAAATACACAAGAGAAACTTGAAGGTGTGGAAGCAAGTCATGCATGTTGGGCTTCTCCCTTTCATTGAAAAGCTTCATGGTCCTAATCCTAAGGCCACTGAGTATTTTGGGAAACATTGGAAGAATGGTGAAATAATTCTCTTTGGGAGGAAGGTTAAGGTGGATGAGAACGTCATTGGGGAGGTCACTAGCATGCCAACTGAGGGGATAAAATTCTTTCATGAAAGAAAGTTCTCTGACAAGGCTATTATTAGATTCCCCAAGAAAGATAAGGAGAAGATTGAGCTAATAAAAGTTTCCAATAGCTACTTTGAGGTAGATTAGATTAAGGCATTATGGAGAAAGGTGCTCATAATTATCATGGAATACATTACTTTAGACAACAGATTCACCATAGTTTACGACTACCACTGTGGCCTTCTCAATCACTTTCGTCACAAGGTAAGGGTTTCCTTCCCTCACTATCTATATTCTTCCTTGAGTAATAACTTAGAAGATCATAAGAAGAACCCTAGGAAGAACCCAATTATGCATACTGACCTTATTTAGTTGATTTATGAACATTTTCAAAACATGTCAGACTTATCCAACCCTGTTATGGCTTCAACATCTGATGAGTATGATACTAAAAATAGTGTGTCTGAGGATAAAGTTAACCCAGACCCTAAGTGGAATGAAGAAGACCCTCCCTCCCCTATCAAATCCGGTAAGAAAACCGCTCAGAGTAAACCCTTTCCTAAGAAAGAAAGCCCTATAAAAACCCTAGTAGCTCTGTTCGGAAAGATAAATCCATTCAAAAGGATTCACCTGTTAATAAACTAGTCTCTTATTTTGAGGATACCCCAGAGGAAAAAACTAAAGTCCTAAAAGTCAGTAAGGATTCCTATTCGTCCTACCCAGCTACAGATAGAGAAAATAGACCTCTATTCCCAAGAAACCTTAATCTCGAAAACTATTAATTTAAGTAGAACCGTGAATTTCCTGGTGATATCCTAGAGCCATTGCTAGAAATGGATCTGCAGATTACTTTAGGATTATGAAGTGGGCCTTCATGAAATTAAGGACCTCAACCTTTAAAATAGGGCTCGCTCTAGTTAGCTGGAGGATTTGGAAGTTAAAGTCACTTCCCTAATTACTATAGAGGGTGTGAGGAATGACGATAAAACGAGGACAGTGGTTGAGGATAATGAAGGTAAAGTCAAGTTCCTGGAGACAAAAATTGGTAAAATAAAATATACCATGAGAACTATTATGGAGTACAACCACAAAATGGTGAAACAAAATGCCATCATCATTAGTGCTATGGCGGAGAAACTGGACAAAACCCAACAGGATCTTTGATTGTGGACTTTGAAACAGATAAAGACAAAAGCAAGATGGAGGATGCTGGAATTTTGAAGAGGACAAGAGCTTATCTGAAGAGGAAGGAAGATTATGCACCCCAGCAGATACAGGGTTTGAAAAAATGTACCTAGGAGATGCACAACCTCGAAGTTGAGGTTGCTGATACTTTAAATTCCTTATGTTAGTTGTGGGTTGTCTCTACTACTAGTTTTTTGTTGGCCCTTGCTAGCCTTGGGTTGGTGGTAGTTGTACTTTCTTGGTTCTTTCTGTTTAGCTACCTTCTTTTTTTGGGTACTTTAACATTTTATCTTTTTAATTGACTATAAACTTTGTGGTTTCGGGTCCATGTAAAACCCTTTTTTCCCTTTATCAAAAACATCTTGTTAATTTATAAATGATACATAGATTTTAAAATACTGCAAGAAAAGATATCTAATAGTTATATTATGAATATTTCTATTATATCTATTAACTAAACCAAATATGTTATACTAAACAGAAAGATGAGACTAACTTACTTATTATGTTAAATAAAATAGAAATATAGTAATATAATATTAATATATATATATATATATATATTAATATTATATATATATAACTTTTTAGGTTCTCTTTCTTTCTCTTCAAATTGTGTATCTAATATCTCTTTCTTTTATTGAAATTTTTTCCTTTCTTCTTTTTAAGAAAACTGGGTCTGCAACTAACAATTATACATCTCATTAAGCTCTCTATCATCCTAATAATAGATTACAGAATGTGATCCAAAATGTTTATGAAAAAAATGATTATTTGAAAATCCTACCAATCACAAACATTTAGAAAACAAAATAATAATAAATCTGCTTTAGAATAATATGGTTTTCTGAATGTTTTAAACTTCCTCTCTTACCTTTTAGGCCGCTTTGGATAATGGATTCATACCCTTTCCCATGTTTCATCACTATAAAAAACAAACAAGAACGGCAACCTGACAAAAGCTATGATAGGAAGCAGATAATACTTATTTTAATATACTTTCGTAATAGTAAAAATAATTGAATACAGTCAATGAAAATAATTGAAGTACTTTTTAGATTTATTGAGAACAATATATTTCTGAATAGACATCTGACTGAAAATAAAGTATATTGGACCGTATCTGATTTTAGTTGTCGACTATAAAATAATCTGGCTTGTTCTAGCTTATTGTGTGCTGAGCATAGGAAATAGTACGCTGTAATCCAAAACATGGCTGTTTTTTAATTAGATAACAACTCAGCGACTTATTTGGCTTGGGTTTAGATTCAACATCTAAACTCTAGCTCAATCCTTACTTCTATGTTAATTTCTATCTAGTTTTCGAAATATTTTGATGGAATTATTTATTATATTTATTTATTATATATTGTTTTCTTATATTTTATTATTATTTATATATAGTTTATTTTTATGTTATTATAGATTGATCATGATTCAATTTTAAGGTTTAAATAATTAATCTGAAATTCAAACATTTAAGTTTAAATTTAAATTTTAATATTATATCTTTCATTTTTAGCAACAGATGTTTTGTACCACAAATTGTTATGTCTTTGTATTTAAAGATATTTAATGAACCATTTATAATTGTTTGAATATCATACCAGTCATCAAGGGCAAGAGAGCTAAAGGTAAATCTATTGTTTTAGAGGACCCCACCCCTACTTCCAAGAAAAGTGTGTCTTTTTCTAACCCCCCTAAATTTCTATTTCAAACAATTTTGACGACTCATGGTACCCCACCCCATGTATTCCCCTAATGGCTCTCCTTCTTGAGAAGACTCTCCTGTTGTTTCTCCTTCTAAGTCTACCAGGTCCACGAACCTTATCAGCCCCAAGAGAGCTAAAGGTAAATCCCTTGTTTCAGAGGACCCCACCCCTACTTCCAAGAAAAGTGTCTTTTTCTAACCCCCCCTAAATTTCTATTTCAAACAATTTTGATGACTCATGGTACCCCACCCCATGTATTCCCCTAATGGCTCTCCTTGAGAAGACTCTCCTGTTGTTTCTCCTTTTAAGTCTATCAGGTCCATGAACCTTATCATCCCCTTAAGTTAACCAAGAACAAGTGTGTGAAGACTCTCAGATGCAAGCTGCAATCCATGCTAGTTGTGCCCCTGTGAAATTAAAAGTGAAGGAATTGAGTGAAGCAATGAACATTTAAAATGACATATTGAAATGGCCACTTTTGTAATTAATTACTACAAAAGTAAGATCTAGAATCTAGAGATGAAGGTGCTCAACCAATAGGGCGACTAGTTGGCTGAAATTGAGGATGAGGGTTGTTGGAAACTACCGTATACAATCATAAAAAGCTTTGAGAAGTGGGCCAATTTGGACATAGAGATTGAGGAGCTCAAATTAGTGATTGGGACTTCAGAAGAGAGAGAAAAGTTGCAAGAAGAGGTGGTCCCATGTGAAGCAACTAGGATAAAACCCTACATAGCTTACAAGAGATTGTGGAGTAGAGTAAGGAAATGGTAAAAAATACTATGGTCATTATCCAGCTATTCTAGTAAGAACTCAAAAAAAATCAAGGTAAGAGGACCAAGGAGGAGGTTGTTATTTCCAAGGAGGGTAAAAAAGTGGATAGTTCTACCACAACCCCTACCAATGATGGTGAAACCAAGAAGAAACCTTTTTCATTCAAAAAAAATTTGCACTTCTTGGAGAATGAATTGAAGGAAATCAATGGCCTCAATTTTTGGGCAACTAGTAGCTATGTTGGTTTCTTGCTAGTCTATTTATGTTTTTGTGTTATTGTTAGTCTATCTTTTAGTTGCTTTCTCTTTCGGGTGTCTCAATTCTCATGAGCTCTTCTATGTGGCCTTCATGGCTATTTTTAAATAGTTACAAGCCCTTCCATCATATGGTTTGTTCAAAGTTGTAAATATGGTGTATTCAAAGGGTTGATCTAGAAGAACTTGAGTCTACCACTCTAGTGATCTCCCATTAGATGTTTGTGAAAACCAAATTAAAAAAGAAAATTAGACACAAGAAAGGTGAAAGTGAGTTGATTATTGCACACACATTCTATTAGTCTATTCCTATGTGGTTGGCTTCATTCCCATACATTAAATAAAAGATATCATCCTTTAATTCAAACTTGATAAACATAGATCTAAACCACAATGAATTTTAAAAATACGCATCACCCTCCAAATAAACAACATTTTTTTTGTAGACTACAAGAACATTATTTTTGTAGACTGACCAACGGCACGGCTGGTACCATAGGAGTGGGAGAGACTAGAGCTCATGACCAACCTCCTGCAACAGGAAAGATTTAGCCAACCGAGCTAGGGCCCCCACCCCTCCAAATAAACAGCATTAACTTCAATGTTTCTTTATCATTATTTTAAAGCTTAAATCCATCTATCCCCTTCACTAATTTCCAAATACTCGTTACATATTTATAGAACATTTCTTTTCAATCTAAATTAATTATTTAAAATTATTTTCTTAAAATTGATTAACCAAAGGGATTTTGTTGCATGCCAATAATTCCATAAAAATAGAAGTAGCTTATTTATACTCAATTTTTTATTGAAAAATGTGGTTATTTGTATTGAGGAGCAACTAGGACCTAAATATTATAGTAAACCTTGCTTGTCAAGCCAATTTTTTAATAGTTTAGAGTTATTTTTGAAATGTGTTAATATATTTTATTTTAAAAAGCCATATCATATATCAAATCCATATTTAACTATGATCTTATATATTTTTTGATACTTTATTAAAAAAAATCTTTTTTTTCTAATAAAGTGTTCCCCAAATATTAATCACATTTTATATTGATTTTTTTAAAAATATGGCCATACAACCATAAAAATTAGGCACTACTAGAAATCAACTATTTTTTCAAAAAAAAAAATTTAATTTTTTTTTTTATGAATTAAAATATTCTTAAGCTAATATCTTACTAAACAAGCTGATAAATTTAAATATTGCAAAAAATCATTAATTATGTAAGAATAAATTAAAAAATAAAAACTAAATTAGGATTTATTTTAAAATATTTTTGTAAAAATTTGGTAATTATTTTTAAGTTTTATTTCTCAATTATTGTTTTTGTTAAACAATTTTTGTTTAGTGAACTTGAATAGTTTTGAATGATTTTATGAAGGATCAAGACTTGTTGACAACAAGGCCTCCCAAACCATAAGAGATTAGGTTGGGATAACTCCCTAAAAAAATTGATAGAATTAATAATCCTTAGTCCTTGCCACTTAACATAATTATGCCCAAATTACCTTAGGTTACAAAAATTGATTATATAGCTCTCAACCAAACCTTCTTTTAAGGAATAATATCTATTAAACTTTTTTTATTTTAATTATAGAGATGAAAGTGTCAAATTTGTACATGTTTCTTTTGTTGAAAATTATTATAAATTTTTAATATGTTAGGTATAATTTATTTATATATTTTACTTCTTTAGAACTATTTGATTTATGAAGATCTAAGAGATAGATGAAAACCTATTGGGGATGACCACCACACCCAAGAGCACCAACTACAAATAACACCTTCACAAATATAAGAGAAGCTCGGGGCTCATTCACCAAAAGAATGGAAAATGCATTGAGATATGATATATTAAAAATTTACAATGTGCCTTATAAAGGCAAGAAAAATAGGTAACGGTGTAAACACTACCCACATAGGAAAAAACCACTCAATTAATTAAATGCACTATTAAACTATAATGCAAGCCTAAGTAAACTTAAGCATAAATATGCTATTTACTCTAAAACCCCCCCTTAAGTGAAACTTAGGGAGAATGAAAATGAAAAATGAAGTATGGGTCCTAGCTACACAACCATTTTAGGTACCCATTTACAATGCAATCTCTTACAATCGAAGAAAAGGAGAAAAACCTTGTGGGAAAAAACCCTCTCCAAAAGAGAGAAAAGAAAAACAAAAAAGATGCATGGATGGAGGACTCAATCACACCCCCCAAGTACTACATACATCATATATATACAATCAACGAACCCCCATAAGAGGGAAAATAGGATATATCATATCGCCCCATAATGAAGAAGCTCCAATTTTGATGAAGTATGCCTAAAAACAAAAGATGATCCAATGCCTACAAGCAACACATCTTCCCTTAGGAAGAAGAAACTCCACCAAGTGACAAAAAAGTCACCCCATATCCAAGTGAAAAAAATGAATGAAATCTCCAAACAAAATAATCCAAAACATAATCATGATCTAAATCAACCAAGAAATGTGATGAATCAAATGAAGTTGAAGGCTCAACAATGTCAACCTCCAAAGACAATCCAATGAATCAACTGTCATGTTGAAATTGCCATCAAAGACAAGAGAAATCCCCTTAAGTGTATCTCCCAAATCTGCAATATGAGACTCCACAAACAAATCTATGATTCTTTCCAAATACTCATCCAATAAAACAAGATCTAAGGTATCAAAGAAATCCTGGTGTGTTGGAGATCGAACCTCTAAAGCAATAGAAATTGTATCAACATGAGTCTAAAGTAATTCAAAGTTTAGATGGCCAATCTCTCTTGAATTGTTGTCAACACTCACAAGAGGAGTATGAGAAACATAGTTATCATCATCCACAAAGTGAGAGAAGATATGTAGGCGAGACTCATGATCTGCATTACCAACTAGAATGATTTTCCTAGTATCAACCTCTTTGATAAACAAAAAATTGATAGTAATCTCCATAGTCTTGGGCACCCCTCCATGTGTTATCTGATAGATGGAAAACATATTTGTATGTAACTCTAGAATGCATAGTACATACTTGAACCACCCATCACCTATCTCAACATTTCCTACCCCTGCAACATCAAAAAGCTTAGTGTCTCCCAACAAAATCTTGGAAGTGTCAAAAGGATGAAGACCCATGAAAGGATAGGGTGAAAAACTCATGTGGTGAGATGCACATATGTCCAAAAAATATCTATCACAATGACAATTAGTTGTAGAAGTCACCAATGCATGCCCTTTTCCCATGTAGTGTTTATCTCCTTTACCACTTGCAACCCCTGCATTCCCAAACTATGTAGGGTTCGATGATGAAGGAGTTATAGAAGAGTGCAATGGAATGTTATTTTTCTAAAGAATGTGTGAGAGTTCATCAATCTTCTTCATGTAACAATGATGCTCATCATCCCATTTTTTCTTGCAATATGCACAACTAATTTTATTCTTCTTGGGCTTGTCATCTTTTGAAGAGGAGGAAGTCTTAGTTGATGTTGTTTTAGGTTTAGGCTTCTTCTTCCCTTTACTCCTAGATTCTTGGGAAACTAGTGCATTATTTGTGGGAACCCTCTCCAATTGGAAATTTTTTGCTTGTTCTCTTGTTAACCAGTCACATAAGGTTTCAAAATAAGGCATTTGGAATGTACTACACAAAGAATCCATTGCAGAATAAAAGGTAGAAGAAAACACAACAAATATGCCTCTCAAGTTGGACAAAATCAAGAAAATAGACTCCTTATTAGTTTTTCTCTTCCCACATCCCGCTAGTTGTGACCTTACTGATTTGAATTTCACTAGAAAGTCATCAATAGTAGGAAATGTTTTAGGGGTAAGAGAGGCTAATTCAGCCTCCAGTTGGAATGCATAAATCTCACTAACCTAGCCAAACAAGTTTTCTAACTTATTCCATACTTCTTTGGGTGTACTCAACTCATCAACATGAAAAAAGAGACTGTTAAAAACATTTAATTTCATCAAACTCATAACTTGATCACACTTATTTTGATGGGAAAATATTTCATATTCCTTGGTGAGAGAGGATTGGGTAGCACTCAATGTGGACCACAGACCTTGAGACTGAAGCAATCTATGCATTTACATTTTCCAGATGTGGTAATTATGGGTAGTTAACAATTTAATGGTTCCAAGAGTATCCATGACAATGATTACACTAAAAGAAAAAGTTAAACCAAACTGAAAATTTTCATTAAAAAGTACCCTACTATTTAAAAATTTGAAGAAAAAAATAACATATATAACTACTAATTTTCAACTCCAAAACATCCATTTCATTAATTCTAACTCCATCACCTAAAGTCTTCAATTTTAAATGAAATTTTATTAAAATTGTTTAAAAAATAAATAGATTGCTCCTTCCACACCATAAGACAAATTATACTATTACAAGAGACAATTAGGCTAGTCCTTTCCACAACATAATACGAAGTATTGGATCTTATGCCTACCTTATATTTGATCTCCTAGATGGCCCACAATCATGTTTCCTTAAACTACATTATAAAGAGGCCAACCCACATTATAACACTACAAATAAAATAATATATAGAAAGATAAACCATAATTATTCCCATGATGAAAGAAATGTTCATAGTATAAAGGACGGTTGGAATAAAAAGTTGCACGCGAAACGAGTGAAAGTAAGATGAAACTAGTAAACAAAAAGAATAAATAATAATTCACTTATCAACAAAAGCTTTATTCGATAGTGATTGAAATGTATTTGGTTTGTCTATTGGTAAATAGTCATTGCTGCTTTAAGTTTGTCAAATTGTTCATTAGAAGTCTTTGTTGAATGTATTCTTGAGTTGGTTTGATAGTAATTTTTTTTTTTAATGTATTTGATAAGAGTTTGGTTTATTGAAAGAGAAATTAAAGTTTTGTGAGATTTTGAGTTGATTTTAAAGATTATTTTTAAAAATTAAAAAAAAAAAAATTCTAATTTTTATAGTTTTATTTTTAAAAATTAAAAAAATTATTTTTAAGAGGCTGGAAGTTTGTTCTGAAATTTAGGATAGATGTTTGAATTATTTATCAACAAAAGCTTTATTCGATAGTGATTGAAATGTATTTGGTTTTTTTATTGGTAAGTAGTCATAGCTGTTCTAAGTATGTCAAATAGTTTGCTAGAAGTCTTTGTTCAATGTATATTTGAGTGGTTTGATAGTAATTTTTTTTAAAAAATTAATATATTTGATAAGAATTTGGTTTATATTTTATTGAAAGAGAAGTTATAAGCATAAATTTTGGAAGATATTGAGTTGATTTAAAAGATTATTTTAAAAATTTAAAATTTGAAAAATATATTTTTAATATTTTTTAAAGATTTATTATGTTAAGAGGTTGGAAGTTTTCTTTTAAATTTAGGTTAGATGATTGAATTATTTATTGATCTATAACTGATGTAGATATTTCCTGCATAATTTAAGGGTATAAATCATACTCAAGTATAATATTGTAATACTTCAATTTGTATATCTATATCATTTTCTATTTATTTGTATCTTTCTTTAAGAGGAATGTATTTAATGCAATTATATACACAAGTGACACATTTTTGTACTATATTTTGGCTCATACCTCAATCCCTATCCATCACAATTTTCTCCCATTAATAATCATTCCTACACATTTGTCATTTACCCCTCATTTATGAAACTCCATTAACACTTAGGTCAGTCCATTCACTTTATGCCTCAAGATTATTGTTTTTCTACTTAGGTTCATTTTTTCCTACTAGGCATCAATCCCATAGTACATGAGAATGAACCATAAATTTAAAATTTAAATTCCAACATTGGAAACTCTTTTAAGTACTAATTGTAAGATGATTTGATATATGTTTGTGCAATGTCCTTTTATGTCTTGTAATATAGAATACGTTAAAACATACTTCATAAATAACACACTATGTATATGGAAGTGTATTGTTCCATTCAACTAACACACATTTTAGTGTAAACCTATTAAGTATTAAAACTAATATTATGAAATAAAACATGATTGTGTCCATTAAAGCTCTATAACTGTTCAGTGTTGTTTACTTTTTTCATTCTATACTTTGAAAGTGCACCTTCATACAATCCATCCGTTATTTATAAATTATGTACTATTATCATTGTTTAATTTAATAAAAAAATACTAAGCAATCAATTACAATATATAACTTAAAAAAAATCAGACATTGGAAATATGAGCTAGAAAATAATCCATATCAATAATTGCAATGAACATTGACCCATTTGATTGTAGTTAGCATTGCACAGCTTGCAAATTTGCTTCACATTGGCATTAATAGGTGACTTGTGAAGATAGAATACAATATATATAGCTAAGTACAATCACCTTACATTACGTGACGATATTAAATCTAGGGTTTACAAGCACGTTTTGAACAAAATTTACAAAATCTAAGGTTTGGGAGCAAAACAAAAGTTACCAACCTTTTTTTTCTTGAAAGAAACATAGCTATGATTGAATGGTGCCCTTGAACAGTAGTATAGAATGAGACAGGCAAGCAAAATAAAAGAAAATACACGCAATTAGGAACAAAGAGAAAAAGGGTATTAAGCCAAAATGGGTGAAAGCTCAACAGAAGAAAGTTGGTCATGCTGGCCACCTTTGGTTTTGTTGGGAAAATGGAGACTTCTTGGCAAAGAAGAAGAACGATATTGGCTACAAATTTACAGCTTGACATACAAAACTGACCAGGGTGGAAATTTTTGGGAAGTGTTTGCGTGATTAAAAGTAGTTTAGCTGCGATTTGTTTACTTGTCTGAATAAATATGCAAATTGGGGTGGCAGATACTGTTTGTCTAAGAAACACTGTTAGTGACAAGGAATCTACGTGTATTTGAGTGAATGATCTGATGGGGAAGTAAATATGGTACTTGTAATAAAACTTGTATATATGACATAGATAAAGGTAGATATTTTGTATTTCTCTTTCAATCGTTCAAGAGTGATCTGTATCCCACACTCTGTATCTACTGTAGAATATGGCCCTTTTCACCTACAAGTGGTGTACTGTTTTTGTACGGTCCTTCCTGGGAATCTGTACGTTTTGGCAACGAATCCTTAAAATAATGTGAATTACTACTCTTGGTGTAGTGCATTTCGCTATTTACAACTACAGAAAAGGACTCACAGAGATGATAACCTCACCAGAAGTTAGGGAAAAAAGCATGCCCATATCCCAAGTTGACTATAAGGATTGTATTGAGCTGGTTTCCAGTATCTCTGATCTGTAAAGTAAAACGCAAATTGTTCACTAGTGCTGTGCCGGTCAAGAAGTTAAAATACTAGTAAATCATTCCTACATTGCACTGTATATGATGATATCAAGTTGGAATGTGCAGGTTGAAGGCCTATAAAAGCACCTAAAACTCTTTATTCTCTTCACAGCTTCATCTCCTTATTGTGCAGATTCCAGTTTGCATTAAATATTTTTTGTTTGAGTACTGGAAAGACAGTTTCTTGTTTTGTTCAATGGCCTTTCCTATGCGACTCGTGGCGGGAATCGTTGATATGCCATCTAGACCATACTGCTTTACGAAATACAAATATAATCTGGATCGTCTAGATTTCTGATCATTTTCCTGTGCTGATTCGAATTCAAGATATAGGGCTATTTAAGGAAACAATAGAATTTTTAACTTTTTTTGGCTGGTCTTAGAATAAGTATGCTGCGGATAGATATATTGAATATATAGGACATATATTCTTTGTACTCAATGTTTGCATAACTACAGTTTCATTTTCAACGGAGAGTGACTTGCTGATTTCTACTCAAGATTTGGCTTGATATAGCTAGACACATGTTTCTATTCTGATGTATGTTCCATAAATTGAGTTGTATCATAACAAGCGTACCCTCCTTTTAATCCCAATTTTGATTTGCATCTACAATTTTTTTTATAAATTTCGTGCTCATTTGTATTTGCAGGTTTTAGTGTGTATTAGTGGGTTTTATGACTCATTTGGATTTAAAAGATTTGTGCCGTCCTTTTTGGATTTGGTACTCATTTGTATGTAGATTGATATTTTTTGGGGTGGCCAAGGACTTTGCCTTAAGTTGGATTTACATGAGAGTGTAAACTAATGTGAAACATTAAACATCATGATTAATTTTTCATGGTGGTCTGTGGTGCAGGAAATATAACTTCACTAGCACTTTTCCTCTCACCTATGTAAGTACTGCACTAACGTGAACTTTCACTATTGATCAAGGTAACGAGCTTATATATAAATATAATTGAATTTGGAAATCGTAGGACAACATTCTGGGGGATATACAGGAATAAGTCTACCCAAGAGTATTCAGGACTTCTATATGTGTGTACCTTGTTCAACTGTTGTCTTTGGTTACCTTACGGAGCCCCATTTGTTAAACCCAACAGCACTTTGCTGCTCACGATCAATGGTGCAGGCTTTGTTTTGGAGATATTTTATCTGCTCTCCTTTTTGACATTTTCCCCCAAGCAGAAGAAGGTAGCTTATTATGCCAGCTATACGTTTGTAATTGAAAGCCATTTGGTAGCTACTAGATTATATAAGCCTTATAAACAGTGTCAATGCTTGACTAGATTCGGTGCAAGAAGCTAAATATACAATTGTAATTTTACTGACACGGAATCCTTCAATATATCTTGTAGGCGAAAACAATGCGGTTAGCCATTGCAATGACGGTTTCTTTTGTCACGGTGGTTGTAGTTACGATTTTTGCGCTGCAAACATACAGTGCGAGACAGTTAGTGGCTGGCACTTTAGGTGTGATCCTTAACATCGTTATGTATGCCTCCCCATTATCTGTTGTGGTGAGTTCTGAATGCTATGTTTTTAGAGCTCTATGAGAACTGTACAAAAGAAAACAAATGATCTCTACCCAAAAAACAATAAAAAAATCTAAAATATAATCTCTACCGGAATATTATAAATTAAAAAAAATCTTGCCTCTATCAAAGACAAAAAAACTCTAAAATAATTTAATTAGCAGATGTATTCGTCCTTCATGAATGTTTATTAGTTTGTGTTTTCCTTTGCAGGGAGATGTTATCAGAACCAAGAGTGTTAAGTACATGCCATTTCTAGTCTCCCTATTCAGCACCCTAATGCCCTTGTCTGGTCTGCATACTCTGTAATGGCCAGGAATATCTTTATAGCTGTAAGCTTCTCTCTTTTCCTAGTGCCATGTTCAAGTATAGTTTTCAAGTAATTCTTGACAAGGACTAAGCACATTTTTTTGGGATTAAATTATTTCTTTCTTGCAGGTACCCAATGGCATTGGTTTCCTTTTAGGAATAACTCAGCTCGTTGTTTACTTCATTTACAGAAGCTCAGAACCTGTTTTACCTGTATCTACTGAAATTCATAAACTTCCTGAAACGAAAAAGATAGATGATGCATTTGATCTACCTATCCATATAGTGGAGGTGGACGCCTCAAACGTTGTCAAAGTGGAAGCAGAGAAACTTGTTATTACTGATCAAGTTTGATTCACTCTCATTAATTAATTATTAACAATGTATATACAGGTTGCAACCTCCTCAAACAATCAGGCTCTGTTCAATTGCATGAGAATCAGCATTAGCAGATGAAGAGGAGGGAGATGGCTATCTACTAATCAAACGAACTTATCGGAGAGGGAAAATATAGAGAGAGTTTACCCCTTGGGGAGCTTGATTGTAAACTTTTAATATCTATATTTCAATAATGAACTATTTCCTTGACAGTCGCGTTCCAAGTTCTATGGTTGTATGAATATGCAATTCTATGTATCTTGAGATAGAAGAGTTTACAGATGAGACTAATCAAACTGTACTAATGGTTGGTGCTTTAGGTATACATTGTCTTATAACTACGCACTACAATAATAATATCACAGTACAACCTCATGTCTTTAGATACAAAGAAAATAAACAATTGTAAAGCAGAGCAAAAAGACCACAACGAAGTCATTGTTGACTAGACGCTCTAGCTAATGGGCGATGGGTGCATAAGTATCAAAGATATCTAAAGGAATAGGGACAGCAGTAACAATAATAATAAAGTACAGAAGGCATATAAACTTTAACAACGGAGATTGGATTGCATTCAATGTAAAAATGGAGGAAAAATATATTAGTTGGAAACAAAGTAAGCGGTCGATGCAAAAGTACTAGAGTAATTTTTTCAATAACAGAAAAGAGACACAACTTCTATTCTTCCACATGAAAGTAGAGGTTATCTTCTTATGAACCAAAACAATGGAGAAAATCAGTAGAAAATCTCCTCGATGAGCACAGGAGATTTCATAAATAATTCAGATATGTCAAAGTAAATAATAATTTACATTGAACGTATGCTTCAGTTGAAGCATTTCAAAGATTTGACGATTTTGTAACATAAGATTTCTTGAATTTTCTACAAAGATTGTTTCTCAGATTTTTTAAGATGGAGCTATACTTCATGGAGGTGCTATATCAAACTGGAAAATAAGCCAATAAAGCATATAAATGTATAGTTGAATAAGTTTCTAAGATAATATCATAATGATTTGTTTTGATTAGATTAAGACTAGAAGGGCCAGTACCCATTACAAAGAAGTCGTAAAAGCAAACAAGGAGCTCACGAGAAGTGAAGTGCCCAACAAAGTAAAGCAAAAACCAAGAAGCAAAGCACCCAACAAACTAAAGCAAAAACTTAAAACTTAAACAATCCAACCAACAAAAAGAAACAAATACAACACACAAATATTATTATCAAACATTGGGTTCTTTATAATATTTTCTTTTTATAATATATAATAGTTTAGTATTTTAGATGTTCATTGGATTATATTTTAAATTAATTATTCAAAATCATATTATATTCTTAAACACAATGATCATGTCATGGGAATATATTTTTATATTTTTAGAGTATGAAATGTCACAGGTCACACTATAACATATCCATAATTATAATTAACTTATTCAAAACTTGACAAAATTAATACGATAAAAAATTTAGTAAAATTTGTCTATTTGTCATGCCATACAATACAAACTCAATCATAAAATTAAAAAATAATGAAATTTCTTTCATAATTAAAAGAATTAACCTTCTTATCAAACTTGAATAATTTACTTCAATTAATACATAATAAATTATTCAACAAATTTGAGATGGGGTCCTAGTTCAATTGACTACAGCATTCTGTTGCAGACAAGAGGTCACGAGGTCCACTTTCCCATTGGTCCACTCTCCCCTCGTCTTCATGGTATCAAAGGGCATGTCACGCCAGCATCACCAATCACATGAATTTTTTTTACCAAACATACTGCAGTTTATAAAAAGAATTAACCAATTCCTACATTAATTTGAACACCAAGCATCACCAATCACATGAGAAAAATTTACCGAACATACTACAGTTTATATGATTATCCAATTCTTAAATAAACTTGAACACCAACATAAATGTATTATTATGGGTTTTCTAAAATATCAGCATTGCAAATTTGACCCCACCAAAAGATTTGTATTATTAATACCGGCCACGGCTGTACCATTAGTTCGATCTTTCTCGTTTTTCAATTATTTCTTACCATCTCAAGCAATCAGATCTTTTTTGAAATCATTCACAGTCATCTCGAATTTCAATTCTTTCATGCTTACAAGCTGATGAGACTGTTTTAATGGACCATAATATGACGAGAACAGGCTGTCACACAGCTACGTGCCTTGGGACATGCCAATTTCTTTTGTGACAAGAAATGAGCCTTGTTCACAACGAGCTAGGTATTTCAAACGTATAAATCGTCGCTATCAGTTTAGAAACAAGATCTTAGTTTTCATCATCTTCGTGCCGGTTTATGCTAGTTCTTTTCTGCTAATAAAGCTGTTGCTTTCAGTTTTTTAAGGAATAGTGCGATCTATTCTGTTACTAAGCAATAACAAGTGAGATTCCAGTAAGACAAATGAACAACCATTATCATTGATAGATAATTGATTATAATTCAATTCTTTTTTAAGGCAAGTATTTTGAAGAAGATAAAGGGCATGATTATACCTTTTTTTCTTTGAAATTTGTATATTTTGTATTTTTTAAGTGATTATATTAGTTGTATTTTTTATTGATAAATGTATTATTTTAATGTTTAATTTGATAGATATATTTCATAAATTAATCAAATTAAATTGTAATTTTATGTTCTAATCTTTTTATTTTTAATGATTTAGAATTATTTATTATCAGTTTAATACTACACACTTTGATTATCCAACATCTCTTCAATTTTCAAGTTTGTCAAGCACTCTCAAATGTGTTTGATATTAGTTGGCTAAAACAAAAAACTTTCAAATCCTAAGAGATCATTAAAACATCTCATAACATCATCATAAAGAGAATTATTCACAAATCTTTAGAGAATTCAAAACTAGTTAAGGAGCTTTTCAAATTAGAGACACATCTACATCCAACACCTTCCATTTCACCTTTTGAACATCTTTTAATTATTCTTTGAAAAAACATACACAAGATATTTGACCAAGAAACAAGGGGAAAGTTAGTAAAATTCTACATCCTAACATAGAAAATTCATTAAACAAGTTCATACATATCACTTTGACACTTAATGTAAGTTTAAGAAGAAAAAGGAGAAAAATTACGATGAAAGCTCTGTTTAACAATGGGTTTTGCTTCTATGCTATATATTAACCATAAAATAACATTCCAAACAGATTTAAATAAGAAAATATTATAAATTTATCCAAATTCACACTAAATTATGCCTAAACTTTGGCAAGTACTAATCACTACATAGCACATTTGATATATTAAAAAAATTATAATATTTTTTAGGATTGATCTAGATGAAAGCTATGATGTAACAATATTTTTTAAAAAAGAAAGATATTGGAAAGTATTTAGATATTGATGAAAACATAGAAAAATCTAAAGTAAACATAAAATAAACAAAAAATCAAATAAACAAGATCACAAAAGCATCAGATAGTCTACTAATCTAGCATCTCTACAGATAAGAAACATCTTCATTTACTAAGTATGCTTGTACACTTTTTTTAATATTTATCTTTTCATAAATTTCATATATTTTTTTATTAATGTGCATTGAAATATATTTTTCAATTAATGTAAATAAAAATAATTAAATATTTTCATATAAATATATTTTTTGAAGATCCAAAATTTCCCTATTTCACTTAAAGAAACATTAAATATTGAAATTATAAAATTAAGTATTATTTTTTTGGTTTGAATTTGTCACTCATATTTAGATATTTGAATCAAATTTATAAGAAAAAGATAATCAAATCGATCATTCTAATTACCATTTATAAAAAAATAAATATATTTCAATGATAAAAAAAAGAAACTACATAACACTTTTTATTAGATTAAAACAAATAAGGTTAACTGGTCGTGGATTTGGATGCTAACAGGGGAGGCAGCAGATCGGCTGGTGAAGGGATTTTGACTTGTACCCGGGCTAACATTAAGATAAAGACCCCAACTTCATCACATACAGCTCAAATTCTCAAGCAGGGGTTACATTGAAAAGGAGGCTGAGGAGTTACTGAACACCTTGGAGTAGCATGGTGGTGTTTGTTCCTAGTTTTTTTGGGTGGTCCTTTTTTGGGACAGCCATTTGTTTGTTTGAACTTTTTTTGTTATCTTAAGTTGTTTAAACTCTGCGGTTTCAGGTCCCTGTAAAACCTATTTTTTCCTTTTCAAAAACAAATAAGGTTAATAAATTAAATCTATGCAACAATAAAAACATGAACCTCCTCTTTTTATTTCTACTTTATTATTTTTTCTATATGAATTATTATTATGTTATTTAGGATTGAACCTTGTTTACTTCTAAAGTCTAAAGAATTGAATCTAAAATTTTGAAGTTTACATTTAAATTGTAACTTTATGACTTCCACCCTCCCTTCCTATTCATATTTATGAGCTAACTTAACACATGTTTTATTCCATATGTTGTTATGTATTGATATTTATAGACATTTAATGAATCATTCATGATTTCAATTTTGTTGTTTTTTTCATTTAGATTGTGTGTGATATTTTTACTTCAATTTTCTAAAAAAGAAGAAAGGTGAGAAGATTTGGTCAAAACTAAGGAGAAAGAAAGAGATAACCTGGAAATTTAATTAAATTTTTTGAAATTCAATTACATAATGAGAAGGAATAAATAAGAATGGAATGAAATTGATGAATAAGATGAATGTTTTATTTATATAAGGTTAATTGAGAATTTGAGAATTAAAGTCTAAAATAAATAAATAAATAAAATCTATTTAAAAAATAAGAAAAAATAAACTTATATCTATCATAGATATAAGCTTGTGGTATTTATATATGTTATATTAACCAATATTTTTATTTATATATGTTAGATTAACCAATATTTCTTTATTGATATATGGAGAATGAGAGCAAGAATGACTAATGAAAATTATCTATATTCCATGTTAATTACAAGAATACGCGATCATATCTTCTTAAAAATGTCTCCATCATTGTCAACTGTCTTTGGGAATAGGATTGGTAGCTCTTTTTAATTTTATCTTTATTCATGCAGCATGCTGGGAGCCCCTTCCTCCAAAGCCCTACAACAGATCTCTACAGTCTCTGACTGTAAATCACTACAACAAATCTCTACAGTCTTTGACTATAAGGTATGGCAATCTGCATTGTTTTATTTTATAGGCAAATAAGAATTGCAATTTCTACCAGATAGACATTCTAGAAAATTATTATATATATTAATAATGCTACTTTTTACCCTGAGAAATTCCAGCAAAGATGTGCATTTTTTTAATTAGTGGGAAAATAATGCCATTATGGATGAATAATGACATTTCTACCAAATTCAAATGTTTTAGAAAAAATCTAAGGGAATGCCATTCCTAAAAAATTCTTGGGATTCAGTAAAAATGAGTATACAGTAAATAAAATGTAAATAACTACAAGACGTTATGAGGTAAGAAAATGAAATTATCTTAAAAATCATAAAAATGTAATGGAGAGAAGATTAAAATATACAGAAAGAAAATTATCTTAAAAATCATACATATGCAATGTAAAGAAGATTAATTAGTCGATAGGCTATTTGTGTCAACTTTGGCCAGAATTTTCGTCAGCCTCGTTGGTTTTTCAGTTTCCAGTGACTGGGGACAAGGTGGCAGGTGGGTTATAAGTTTGGTTGAAATTTTCATCAATCTCCTAGATTTTTTGGCTTCCGGTAACCACGAAAAAGGTGGCAAAGGCGATTGTTGGCTGCTTTGGGAATTGGGTGGCATTTGTCAGGCCGCGTGGATAGAGAAGGCTATGGAAATTAAACACTAGTTTTTGTCAACATTAATTGTTGTATGCTTTATGTGTATTGGGGATCATTGTAATAACAACTACCCTTTAATGCCTTAGGGAACAAAATGAATGTTGGTAAATTTTCAATGATGCATTGTTTTGTGTCGTTCTATTGCTATACCTGCTATGAGAATTGAGAGCAAGGAGGGTTAGCTTCTGTGAGGGTGCAAGCTGGATTAAGTTTTGTGTAGCTTTTGCGAAGGTGGGCGGACACTATTTTGTGCTTTTTGCAAGGGAGGGTGGTTGGAAATGCAAAAGAAATGTGTCAACCATGATAGTATTTTGCCTATTTTTGTGCAGGTAAGTTGGCGAGAAGATGTTTGCTTCAAGCAAGTGGGAAGAGGTGCATGTGGAATAACCCCTCGATGATATTGTTTGATTTGTGCTTGGTGGTTATATTGCTTTATTTGCGACAAGGTACTGTTGATTGTTTCAAATACCTTGTGTGATTTATGGTTTGTGTTTCCTGTGAGTGGTTTTGCATGGACTTGATACTATGATTTTTTGTGGGCTTGTGTTTATGGGTTCTATTATCTGTGTATGTTTGGAGGCTTTGAGAAACAAGGCAGTGTGGAGAAAGTTGGGGGAAAGGGGTTTGTTTGAAATGACTGGCAAGAGGTGCATATGTAGAAAAAAATGTTTCCCATATTGTTTCATTGGATTTTCCATAAGGTGTTGTTGATTATAGTTCTGTTGCTTAAGCTATATTATTCCATTTTGGAGAAGGTGTTGTTGGAAAGTTTTTATTTTTTCAATTTTGGAGGATATTGTGTTGAGAAAGGACTATTTTTTGTATGGGTTTGTTACTGTCAACTTTCATAGGGTTTGTGTTTAATGTTTGTGTTTGGTGGCTTATGTTGTGGCTTTCTGCATGTGGGTGGTTGTAGAAAGTGATGTTGTTTAATTTATGGCTTTCATTTTCTTTTTTGGTTGGAACAAATAAAAGAATAATTAATGTTGTTGATTCTATGTTCAAAAGTCTGTATTTTTTCAATTTGTGGGGAGATTGTCTTGAGAAAGGAGCATTTGTTGTATGGGTTTATTAGTGTGAAGCTTTGTAGGGTTTGTGTTTAATGCTTGTGTTTTGTGGATATGTATCCAACAGAATTAAATTATAGAGGATATGGAGTTGTTGTGGATTGTTATTGTATAGCTTGGCCTGTATTGTGGCTTCCTAAATGCGGGTGGCTATAGAAAGTAATCTTGTTTGATTTATGGCTTTCATTTTTTCTTATGGTTGGAACAAAATAAAATAATTAATGTTGTTGCTTCTATGTTTGGTTACACTAGGTTGGTTGGTTTATTGCTTGCGGTTTATGGTTATGGTTGCAATGGAATAAAATAGTCAATCCATTGGGCAATGTTGATTATAGTTGTGTTGCGTAAGCTATATTTTTTCATTTTGGAGAAGGTGTTGTTGAAATGACTATATTATTTCTAATTTCAAGGAGATTTTATTGAGAAAGGAGTGTTTTTTGTATTGTTTTGTGGGTTTTGTATGTGAGGCATTGTTGGAAGCGGTGTATGCGTATATTGTAGCTTTCTGCATGTGGGTGGTTATAAAGAGTAATGTTGTTTGATTTATGGGTTTCATTTTTTGGTTATTCATGGAAAATAATAAAATAATTAATGTCGTTGATTCTATCTTTGGTTACATTAGGTATTATTGATTATTCTTTTCTATCTTAGGCTATATCGGGTATATTTTAATATCAATATATATATATGTAACATTAAAAATGTTAAGGGTATGGAGTTTGGGTTGATACTTATAAAATAATTAATGGTGTTGATTCTATGTTTGGTTCCATTAGGTATTGTTAATTATTGTTCTATTCCTTAAGATATGTTGGTTATATTTTAATATGTATATATTTGTGTGTATATATATATAGATATGTACATGTATTTATATATATATTAATTTTCTGTAGGTCTCTCTTTATGACTTGCAACGGAGACATATGCTTGACCTTATCTAGTTATCATTGATTGTAACTATGTTGATTTTCCATAAGGTAATGTTGATTGTTTCAAATATGTTGTCTAATTTTTGTTATCTGGCGAATAGTATTAATTATTTCATTATTTTATTTTGTTCCAACAATAACCAGAAAATGAAAACTGTTGTGTTTCTTGTTGAATTTCCCCATCTGGGCTACCATTCAAACCAATATTGATTGATTTAGGGTTCGCATTCTCATAGTGTTGTTTTGCATAAGGGGTTGTTCATTATTGTTGGCTATGTTAGGTTAACGTTGTTTGATTTATGGCTTTCATTATCTGGCTATGGTTGGAAGAGAATACAATAATTAATGTTGTCCATTCTATGTTTGGTTACATTAGGTATTATTGATTATTGTTCCTTAGCCTGGGTTGTACTTGTGTCAACTTTGTTGGGAATTTTCGTTTGCCTCACTATTTTTCCCTCTTTTCCTAGTGCCGAGGTAGACTTGGCAGATGGGGTATAGTTTCGTCAGGATTTTCGTCAGCCCTGTCAGTATATACACATATATATATATATGTATATGTATATGTATATATACACATCTGTATATACATATCACAGACCACACCTTTTGGAACCATCGATTCATGCAAACAAACACAAGATAACCTTCAATGGTCAGGATTTTTGTCAGCTTTGCTATATATATATACATATATATATATGTATATATATATGTATATATATATGTATGTATATACATATATATATATACATATATAAATATACATATATATATGTGTATATATATCCTCTACAATTTTATTTTGTTGCAAACATAGCTAGAAAATGCAAACATTCAACACAAACTCTTTGAAAGTTGACAGTAGCCAACACATAAAAAAAAACTCCTTTCTCAACACAATCTCCTTGAAAATTGGAAAAAATACAGCCATTTCAACAACACCTTCTCCAAAATGGCTAGATGCAAAAAGAGACAATATAGTTCGAGCTATACAATAAGAATCAACCAATTATTTTATTGTGTTCCAACCAAAATAGAAAACGAAAGCCATAAATCAAACAAAATTACTTTTTATAGCCACCCACAATGCAGAAAGGCACACACACACACACATATGTATATATATACATATACATATATGTATATATATACATATATATATATACATATATATATGTATATATATATATGTATGTATGTATATGTATATGTATATGTATATATATATATATATACATATATATATATATATTACATATACATATACATATACATATATGTATATATATACATTTACATATACATATATATACATATATATATATATATATATACATATATATATATATATATTTATATATATGTATATATATACATATATATACATATATATATAATATATGTGTGTGTGTGTTATATATGTATAGGTGTATATATGATAAATATCACAGAGAAAACCTTTTGGAACCATTGATACATGCAAAAAAACACAAGATATCCTTCAACGAGCTTCACTAAAATTGCACAACATTCAATGCACTTGCAGCTTTACAAAAGCTTATTGTCTACACTCATAGCCACCTTCAGCAACAACATAAACCTTAGACTGACACTGAACAATATGGTATCAATAACTGTACAAAAACTTATTTTTTTTTCAAGGACTTTAAATCAGATGTTACTTGCACTAATACCACTACATGAGAACCATTCAACAATCAATGCTAATGAAATTTTGCTGGCCTCCCCTACACTTATGTCATTTCGCTAGACTCCTCTATCATTGTGACAAACACCCACCACCTTTGACATGGCAACGATGTCCCAAGTCCAACCACCTTCACATAGGTTGCACAACCAGTGAATGAACTTGCACCTTAACAAAATCTTGTCATCCTTGGTCATAGCTACCTTGAACAACAAAAAAGAGTCCCAGAATGGCACAAAACAATACATTACCGGTAACTCCAACAACACAATGGATCAGCTATTTTTGAGCCATTCCCAATGAACCAAAGCCATAAATGGAACAATATATCCAACTGTTAGTGACATGCAAAAACCCACAAAAGTATGTAGTCTTTCCAACAATAATTGACATAATGAAAGAATATTTTTCCCAAGAATAACCCAGATTAGATGCACCTCTAATTACTTCCTTCAATAACAGGCCTTCACGCTTGATGTCTTTTTCCTTCGTTCTTTCTTGTCAACTTGTCAACAAACAACACAAAATTGTCGCATCCCAGAGCTTTTGGAACCATCAATGCATGCAAAAAAATAGTAGACATAACATTAACCATTTCATTGCATATATATATATATACATATATATACACATTTGTATAAATATATGCATATATATACAGATATATATATATACACACACATTAAGAGATATAGTGGCAAGTAGCTTATAAGTTTGCTCAGAATTTTGGTTGACCTCCCGCTTCTTAGGCCTTCCAATCGCCAGTTCACATCAACATTAATTAATGTATACTTTGCATGTATCGGCGATGGTCCTAATAAGACCAATGATAAATGCAAGCCATAAATGTAACAATTAAGCCTAATGCGGACAACAACAACAAACAATCCCTTATGCAAAAAAACATGGAGCACATTTAACATTAACTATTTTACTACATTCCAACCATCACCTCAAAACAAAAGTTGTGAAGGAAACAATATTGTTATCCACACTCACCCAGATCAGATGCACCTCTACCTGCTTGCTTCCTCTTTCCTCCGTTCTTTCTCAACAACCTGCCAAACAAGACCACATAATTATCACAACCCTCACCATTTGCAACTATCAATGCACGCAACAAAACAGAACATAACCTTCAACCACCTTCACAAAAATTGCACAGCCATCCATTGAAAATCAGCCAAACATTCATTTTCTTCCCCGGGGCGTTAATAGGGTAGTTGTTATTATGATGTCCCCCAGTACATGCAAAGCATACAATATGTGTAACTATATCTATATATGTATACAAATGTATATATGTATGTATATATACATGTATATGTATATCTCTATAGATATCTATATATGTGTATATACATGTTTATATATATATGTATATATACGTAAGTATATATATATATATGTGTGTGTGTGTGTGTGTGTGTATGTATATCTATATGTATGTATATGTATATGTATATGTATATGTATATATACACGTCTATATATATGCATATGTATATGTATATGTATATATCTTTGTATGGACATGTGTATATATATGTATGTATGATGTATTTATATATATATACACACACATATATATGTATATACATACATACATACATATATGTGTGTGTGTGTGTGTGTGTGTATAGCAACCAAAACATTGATTATTTTGTTCTATTGCAACTATAGATGCTAAATGGAAGCCATAAATGGAACAATATAGCCTAAGGTGGACATCAACATAATGAATTCTATAACATTAACTTGTGTATCCCATTGTAACCATTGCCATACAATGCTAAAATTCATAGTTAGCCCTATACAAAGGCTTTCGTGTGAAAGGCTGGTCTATATACAGCTTATGTGTATACATATATA
Organism: Sequoia sempervirens; assembly: GCA_007258455.2. Lineage (NCBI taxonomy): Eukaryota > Viridiplantae > Streptophyta > Pinopsida > Cupressales > Cupressaceae > Sequoia > Sequoia sempervirens. The sequence continues at coordinate 125,179 of VDFB02229790.1, forward strand.
TGGATATACATATATATGGATATACATATAATGTATATATATGTATATCTATATGTATATATATGTACATGTATAGTATGCATAGTATGTACATACACATATGTAGATATATGTGTATGTAGATATATGTATATGTATGTATATATCTATATATCTATATAGACATGTATAGTATGTATGTTATGTACATACACATATGTAGAAATATTTATATGTGCATATATGTATATGTATATACAATGGGTATGTGTAGGATCATCATGGAAAAAATAGGCCCTTAAGTGACAAAAAATTCAAAAATATCAGAGTTAGGCAACTTGATGTAAAAATTTGAATAAGTTATCTATATTATTTCAAAAATATGTAAGAATAGAATCTGTAGAAAATTGAATATGGTTTATAAACTACTAGGTTTATTTAAAAAATAAAAAAATCTATTTGGTGAAAATTAGAAATTTCAATGCAGTAGTACTTAAATTTCAGGGAAAAAATAAGAAGCAGTGTGCTGTCTGACCACCCTAACCATACTAAAATGATAATATTTTCTTATAAGATTTTAGATATAAGTATAGGACTCATGTTCGGATGTGATGCATATTTTTTTGTAATTTTTTCCACGTAAATAATTAATTATGATTTTTTTATTAAAAATTTTAAAAAATATGAAAACTCATATGTCTGACCACCTTAACTTGGTCAAAACTTCATAAAATTCAATTTTTTTTTTTTTAATCCTATAGTATACAAAGAATATAATGGGACGCATGTTTTGGATTCAAAAAATGTGATACCGTTTGAAAGCTATATATGTTTTCAATCAACCTATCAATCGGGACTTTACTTGTAATTCAAATAGAAAATGAATAATAATAATTTATTAAATTCAAAGTAAAGAATAATTTATATTGGTAGAAAGCTGAGAATCTCCTTTAAAAACCCTTTTTGTTTCATCAATTTTGGGTATAAAAAATGTCGTCAGCCACATACCCATCATATCGCCACTTTTTGGCCCATCATGATCCTGCACATACCCATGTATATATATATGTGTGTGTGTGTGTATGTATATGTATATGTATGTATGTATGTACATATATATGTATACAACACAAAAACTTTGGAACCATCGACACATGCGAAAAAACACTAGATAGCTTTCAATCACTTTCATAGAAATTGCACAATCTATGTATATCTAAATGTATATCTATGTATATGTGTGGTATGTATAGTATGTACATACACATATGTAGATATATTTATATGTATATGTATATATATATGTATATATTATGTGTAGTATCCATATACACATATGTAGATATATGTATATGTATATGTGTCTGTGTGTATATATATATGTATATGTATATGTATATGTGTGTGTTTATATATATATATAGCCGATACGCTATTTGTGTCAACTTTGCTTAGAATTTTCATCAGCCTCCTAGATTTTCTTGGCTTCTAATATCAACAAAGAAGGTGGCAGAGGCAGTTGTTGGCTACTTTGGGAGTTGGGTGGCGTTTGTCAAACTGCGTGGATAGAGAAGGCTATGGAAATTAAACGCTGGTTCACGCCAACATTAATTGTTGTATGGTTTGCATGTATTGGGGATCGTTGTAATAACAACTTCCCCTTAACACCTCGGGGAAGAAAATGAATGTTGGTAAATTTTCAATGAGGTATTGTTTGGTGTCGTTTTGTTGCTATACCTGCTATGAGAGCTAAGAGCGATGAGGGTTAGCTTCTGTGAGGGTGTAAGATGGATTAATTTTTGTGCAGCTTCTGTGAAGGTTGGGTGGGTGTTATTTTGTGTTTTTTGCAAGGGAGGGTGGTTGGAAATGCAAAAGAAATGTGTCGACTGTGATAGCATTTTTCCTATTCTTGTGTAGAAAAAATGGTGAGAAGATGTTTGTTTGAAGCGAGTGGGAAGAGGTGCAACAACATTTTTTTTTTTGGAATGCCTTTTAAAGTTTGAAACCTATTATGTTTAAGTTTTCCTTCTTTTTTGCTCCTTATGGTTGCAATTCAATTAAATAGTCATTGCTATATAGCCTATCTTCAATGTTGTCTTCTGTATTCTTACTCGTTGGTTCTCTTTTGTATACTTTGATTGGAACCCTTGCAAGTCTTTTTCATTTTCCAACTTCCCACATATGAAGGCTAAGGTTGCAAATGGCCTTCCCTTTTAAAAAAATCTAGGCCGAAATCCCTATAAGGCCACACTATTTTAACACTTGTGGAAAGAGTACAGAAATCCAAATTGGATTTTCCCTCATTTGCCTTGCCAAGAAGGCTAGGAATTCAAAGCTTCTCTTCGCTATAATATGTTGTCCATCCAGAAGCAAGGAATAATCATAGGAAACAAAAGCTTTGAATTTGTAGCCTTCTCAACCTGTCAAGTGAGGGAAAATGTTGTGTGGATGTCTGGTCTCTTGAATGCGAGTTGGTTTTGAGATTGCTTGTTGTATGGTTTGTATGTGCTTGGAATACTTCTGATTGTAGCTCTTTTTTATCCAATTGTATATAAGTTGTGAGATGTAAAATAGGGCTTCCTTTATACTGTACTTAATGTATGGAACACATCAAATGCAGAAAATAAACAATATTGCTTGCACCTAATGGTGGCTATACATAACTCATAAACCAAACCATTTGTAGCAACCTACAAAGCAACAACCAGCAATCTATTTTTGAAACTAAGATAAGTTTTTTCACAAATACTACTCAAACAGTTTTGCAAATATGCACCTCTCTTGATTTCCTTCAATTGCACCTCTTCCCACGTGGTTTGTCTTCCCTCTGTCCCCTATTGATGGATTCTTGCGGATGAACATAAAACTATCACAATCAAAATTAGCTATAGAAATTTTGTGAAGGTGGTTGGTTGTTATCTTTTGTTCTTTACATGCGTTGATGGTTGCAAAAGGTGTGTGTTGTGATAGTTCTTATATATATATATATATATATATATACATATACATACATATATATTCTTATATATATATATATATGTATAATTATATGTGCATAGATATATACATGTATGTCTATATATATATATATATGTACATATAAATATATACGTGTATATATGTATATATATATATGTATATATATATGTACATATAAATATATATGTGTATATATGTATATATATATATTTATCTACCTATATGTCTCTTTATATATATATATATATATGCACAATATGTTGTTGAAAATTGCAGACATTTGCCTTGTTCCCCGGGGGCTTTAAATGCATATATCCTTGCACCATCATCGCTACACGGAAACCATGCAATGATTAATGCTAATGCCATTTTGCTTGCCTTCTCTATCGCTGCACCAAACTCTTTTAAACTTTTTTGAGAAACAATAGAATAACACCTGCTATACGATGTTGGAGGCCTGGCAACAAGCAGGCTGGGAATAATTCCATCCAATGTTGTCCATGCCCAAATGCTAATTCTTCTTATTAGGTTTTGTTGTGGAGAAGAACACAAAGTATTTAAGTATATTCCAATCATTTACAAACAAGAAAAGCCATAAATAAAACAATATTATATTTTTTTGTGTGTAGATTTGCATGTAAACCAAAGTGGATGTAAGCAATGTGCATCTCTATTCTTGCCAATGTTTACTGTTTTACTCAAAATAGTTATTTCTATGAGCCTTAACATGAAATAATTCAAATGTTATACTTCATATCACTGTTATATAGAACATTGAAGCCTGTCTTGCTAATTATTTGTTTTCATTCATACTATTGGTGTTTCTAGGGGAGAAAAGCAGGAATTTTAATATTGAAATAGTGAACTTGGAATAACAAAATGTATGTTAAGTATTAGTTGAATCATTGAAGACCTTGTTATTATTAATTGTTTTCTGCCATATTGTTAATGGTTGTGTAAACAAATTAAGAGTCGATGTTGTGTTTTGAAGTCATAGACCTCCTAGCCACCGGTTGGCATTGCAACTCTTCATTCCTAAAAAGAGCAGACAAAGCAATGTCATTGGTCTCTAGCTCTTTTGAGGCTAGGGAACAATACTCAAGCAACACTCCTATAAGTGTGTTTGTTGTTTAGTTTATTGTTGCTGCCAATTTCCTTGTCAGTTTCTCAAGTACGCCAAACAAATCAAAGAAATACTTCATTTACATTGATAATTACTATTATATATGTTCTAACTTATTTATATTTAAATTGTATGTCTTGTTTCCTATTTAGTTTATTGGCCTTTTTGGAGTAAGTTAGATCTTAGACGGAAAAATGTCTTGGTTTGCAAATGTGTCAATATTGTTGCTTATTTTTAGAGTTGAGCCATAGTAATAGAGATGTCATTGCTGCCACTATACTAATTTTAATTGCCTTGTAGGCTACAAATGTGAATCCAACCTTAACAACAGATGCACTATGCTCTATAGATGTTGGGGATGTTGTCCCATCTCCAGTGCTCCAACTAATGTCTTACCAAAAAATAGGAGGTGATCAAAGCCCAGTTGATCGATACAAATTCATGCTATCTGATGGATCCCACGTGTAGATGGGAACTCTACCTAGAAAGTACAATGACCTTTTGTTACAGGTGAATTGAAAATAGGTTCGGTTGTGTGCTTGACAAACTATTTGTCTAGAAAGCTATGAGAATCGAGGTTCGATATAGTTGTGCCTTGCTTGTTCTTGTAGTTTTTTGCTTCCTTGTTTGTGTGTGTTGCATTTTGAAGTATTTAATCTTCATTTCATTCCAGGGAAATTGTCATACTGTCTGTAGATATGAAGATGATAGATTTCCAGCTAATTGGAAAACCCAAATATTTGTTTAGAGATCAAGAAGAACAAAAAGTTGGCTGTGAGTTTCCGTACCCATCAAAACGAGCCTCCATGTTTGGAATTAACACATCACCAAGGCAGCAAGATGCCCCTACAAAAATCAGCCCTGTTAAAGGGTTGAATGTTTACCAAACTAGATGGATGATAAAAAGTCGTGTAACAACAAAGAGGGATATGCACCATTATAGCAAGCAAGGTCATGAGGTGTAGGTATTCAACTTTGATATCATTGATGATGAGGGCACAAAAATATGGATTACATGGTTTAATGAGATTGCAGACATGCATTATGATAAGGTTGAGGTGGGACATACTTACTATGTGTAAAAGGGATCGATGAGACAAGCAAACATAAAATTTAATAAGTTGAACAACTAGATGGAAATCATTCTAGATCAAACTTCAATGTTAAATTCCTTTGATGATGAGGCCTTTGTGCCAGAGAAAGTTTTTTTTTTACACCATTAAATCAAATTACAGATTGCACTAATAACAATTTAATTGTTGTTATTGGCACTATGGTGCATGTGGGAATGGTTTTGACCATACAAAGAAAAGACCAGTCCCAAACAATTCTGAGGATTGTTAATCTTAATGATTTGTCATCTTTTTCAATTGATGTTAATTTGTGGGGCTCAACTTGGAAAGAAAAGGGTCATGAGTTAGAGAGGTTGTACACCCCTGGTTCAACTCTCATCCTTGCTGTGAAAAATGCATGTGTTGGGTACTTTAATGGAGTTGTTCTTAACACAACCGCATGAACTCTTCTCTATATAAACCCTGACATTCCAGAGGCACAACCATTGATCGAGAGAGGCTATATTGCTCCACCTACTATCAAGCCCCCTCATCCAATCCCTCAAAAGGTCACTTTGGGAAATGGGAGAGTCACTATTGCATACATGTTTGACCACTACCTTGGCTTGCCAGAGACCTTGCAAGCTACTCTCAAGGAAATAGTAAAATTTATAAAAAATGATGCATTTTGTTATGCTGCATGCCTATTGGAGGTGAATGCTAGGCAGTGCAAAAAAAGGTGTGAACAATCTGATGAAAATAAATGGTTTTTCCTAAAATGCCAGAAAATGATAGGTGACTGTGACTTCCGATATTTATTGCAACTAAAGATTGAAGACCACATAGGAAAGCTTTGGGAAACTACTTTTGATGAGGATGCAACAAGCCTATTAGAAATGTCAACAAAAGAGCTTTACATATTGCAATATGAGTCAACTGCTGAAATGAGTGTTGAGTCTGTTATCAATGTTGTCACCTACATGGCATTTGTTTTAACAATTCTAATCAAAACCCAAACTTATAATTCAGAAAGAAGACTGAAAACAACAATAGTAAAGGTTGCTAAGCTTAACTTTGAAGCTGAGTGCAAGCTATTACTATTAGATTTGTCTGCTATTTCTCCCACGGTTGAGCAAGCTCCAAATTTAGTTGTTGTGTTGCCTTTTGAAGACCAAAAGAAGCATATCTAATTGGGACTTTGTATACTTCTTTAATTTCATCTTGTTTGGACATTTAGTTTGTTTAATTCCCTCACACTCCTTGTTGTAGCAAAAAGACCTTTACTCTCTATCGCTATTTCTTTGTTCTCTATTTCACTGGTTATTTATTAAGACAATGAAGTATATGTTGCAATCTCTAGGTAAAAAAGATACAGTTATTTTGTTTTCTATTGATTATGTTTGCTATAATTTCCTTACATTTTAAGTTTGTATTTCTAATTTTATTTTTTACTGTTTATTTATATAGAGTTATTTTTGTTGTTAGCGCACATATTGCTATCTACAGATGCTCATATATCTAATTGTGCACGTAGTTTTATATATGTCTCCATTTATGTATGAATATACATAAATATACATGCATGCAATTGACATATCCCTATGTTATACAAGTTCCTAGTACACATGTATCTAGATATTGGTTCACATGTTAGATATCTATGCATATACACATACAAAATTCAATATTTATAACTACCTATGAGTTGTTCTAAAGAGAATTTTCTTTTTATTTTGTTTACAATGTTCTTAGTGGATAGAATATCTTGATAGAGTTTTGTGCAGATATATGTGTCGATGATGTTTTTGTCTATATGAATATCAAGTCTGGGTAATCATCTAATGCTTACCAAGTGTTTTTCCTACTGCTTTGTGATCCCTAATGATAGTCACATGCTGGATATGCATGCAGTATTCTTCTTTTCTATAATGTTTGTTGTGTATGTTAGGCAGCTGAATCCAAAACACAACGCTCAATAATGCGTTCTTGAAACTATGCCAAACTACCCAATTATTTTGGTCAGTTTTAAATGGAAAGTATTATTTCCTGTACAAAGTGACGCTTGTTTCCTGTGCGCATGCAAATCAAAAAAATCAAGTTCTACAGATTATGTTCTTTACTCCAAGTGAGAGTTGATTATTGTTCTTTGGATTGGGGTATATCCTCCCCTTTCTACTTTTATGTTGTATGTCCTTCACCTTTATTCCATATCTATATAATGTAAAGCTACGCATCTTTTTTCCCATTTCTCATTTCACAACTCCATGTGAAATTATAGAAAATATATAATGTTGAATTCCACTGAACAAATTCACTCAGATGTAATAGCAGTGGCTTCAACATTTGACAAAGTGGTGCAAAATTAATGTTAGTCCTCGGGGGTTTGGTCATAGCCAGTTATGCTCGATAACCTCATACGCTAGACTACATACCATTATTCATTTTCTATGTGAAAACTCCAACCCACTCCATACACAAGGAAATTCTACATTTTATTTACTTACTTTGTTCTACTGCAAGTCCATTGCCTCTCATTTGTAATTATTTCTATAAGTCTTTATATTTTGTGATTTCTTTATTGTCTACTAATCAAAACAATTGTCCTTCGCAGGCATTACCATGCGATTAGATCTTTTATTCACTCATTAGTGGGAAAAACATTGGCCTCGCCATTGATCATAGTGGTGGACAATTTATTCTCTTGCTCAGGGGTTTGGTGAGAGAATACACTACTCCATGAGCCAATATGGTAGGGTGGAAATCAGGTCTTGTTTTTTTTTCGGCATACTGTATTCTCCCACGCACACTAGGTATGGCTAAATTATAGTTACTCCATTCAATAGGACAGTAGCTATAAGTTTTATCTTCCCACCATGATTGGTGTGATGCAATAAAATGGTCAATATTGTGTGCTCCATTCTATTCTTCCATAATCAACATAATTAACGTCATAGGTTTTTGTAATTCACACACACCATATTCTAGCTACAATGTGGTATTTTATGAACTAATTTATTAGAAACAACATTACAAAATAATGATAGTGACTAGAAAATGAGTGACAACATGGTCAAATAGATAATCATATCCTCATGTATGCTAAATTGATTGTCATAAGCAATATTGATTTCACCATTGATCAGAGTAGTGGGTAATGTATATTCTTGTTCGAGGGTTTCGTGAGAATTGATGAGGCTCCATAACCCAGTATGGTAGGGTGGAGAGTAGGCCTTATTGTCTTGAGTTTTATTTTATGATTTTCATGTACAGATTGCTATCCTTCTGAGATAAAATTTATAGAAAAATTCAAATGTTTATGATAAATTTGTGTACATTTTTTGTAGGCGCTGGAGAAAGAACAAAGGAAAGAGATAGCAAGCGGGTACACTAGTAATTGAGGCAAACAACAAGAGGTGTATAGTTTTTATTCTTCCGCTCCCATCATCTGCTTTGTCTTAGTTAGTTCTATAATCTCTCCATATTCGCAGTTGCTCCAGAAAGCATGCTTCTCCTTTAGGAGAGACAATTCAACAAGTGAGATGATATTCCAATATAGTTGCTAAACAAATGAATCAACTTTCAAACAACTATGAAGATGAAGAGATTATAAGACTGGCTAATACAATGGGAATATTGATATCACAATTTATAAGAGTACTAGCGACCCAAGATTAGAGAGCAAGCATTAAAAGTTGTTGTTCTTTACGGTAAGTAATTGCAATGGTCTTGATGAGGGCGCAACCCGAGACATAGAAAATAACCCACAAACAAGAAAATAATTTTATTATTCAGAAAATGAAGCTTCTTACATGCAGAGGATTTCAAATCCCCAAGTTCTACAAC
>VDFB02229793.1:0-21786 GCA_007258455.2 Sequoia sempervirens
AAAGTTGAGCTAGAAAATGATTAAGATACAAGTCTTCTATCTTGTAAAGCTAACTGTAAATTCACCACAAGCATATTAGCTACAAAAAACAAGTTAGATGTAGAAGAAAAAAAGTAGATGTGATAAATCTAATTAGATATAAAGATGACGCTGATAAGTATGGCTAGAAAGTTGTGTTATACTAGAGACCATACAAAAAGCAAATAGGCCTATGGATACTACAAACTTCATTGTAGGATAGTCATGTAGAAAAGACAAGTTTAATCAGGTTTCTCCCAAGCTAGATAATGAGATCATAAGAGATCAATATTTTTAAGACAAACAAATTTATGAAAAATGAGAAAAACTTGATATGATAGCTCCCCCCCTAGGATGTTATTTCCTACAAAAAAAGGAGCACAACTCATTCTAAGGAGAAGAAAGATAGAGAGAGATGATGTGTCATGACATACATAGTGATATGTATCCATGAAATGTTTTGCATGGGGGGATTAAAGTATTCATCAACATAACTGATCATGATGTATATAAAGTGTTGAAATGATGGAAAAGTGAAACCCTAGAGCTTCACCCTAGGATTTCAATGGTTGGTGTGTTTCTTTTTCACAATATTTCATTTAAGATTTTAGGTACTAAGGTTTTGATTAATTTGGACAAGGTATAGGACTGACTTAAAACCTAAAGGTGAGTCAACCTACCCTTGAACAAACTTGGGATGGATTTTGGAATGAAATGTAGTTATTTGATTAGAATAATGATGCAATTAACTATTCTGAAACAAAAACAATAGATCTGGAAAGTCATAGACAAATTTAGACTTCGAAAATAGACTGGGTGGAATACCAACTTGACTTGATATTGGTAAGTCAGTATTATATTTATATAGTGGTGATAGAATTATTATTGTTTTATAATTAAGTACCTAAATTTCTTTGTTTAAGGAACTAAAAGATATTTTAAATTAAGAAAAGAAGCTAGTTGGTTATTATTTGTGCAATTGTTGAAAATATTAGACTATATCTATAGTTGTGTTTCATATATTTTATTTTGGAAGAGAAGATTTTTTGTAAGGAGATTAAAGGAAAATAAGGTGTAATTTCATGATTCAAAAATTATTGAACACACACCATTATACTAAGAGGGGGGTGAATTAGTATTGTATCAAATCTCAAACCCTTTGGAGCAAATTGAAACTTAAATTTTACACCACAAATAGAAACATATTTAAGATTAACATAATGTACAACACCACACAACACCAGATATATGTGGAAAACCCCACAGGGGAAAAAGCATGGTGAGAAAAGCTTCTAGGAGCTACTGTCCTAATCCAACCTCACAAATGAATCACAATTACAACTTTGTTTTAGGGCTACAACCCAATGAAGCTACTACTCCCTATAAAAAGGTTTACGGGTCACTCCTAAGGAAGCTACAACTCCTTGCAAACTTTGTTTTAGGGCTACAACCCAAGAAAGCAACTACTCCCTGAAATGGGAAAAAACTCAGAAAAAATTACAGTATGAAAGTCCTTCTATTGTCTAAATTTTACAATGAAGCTCAATCATTTTTATAATTGTAATTCTTCTTTTTACCTACTCTTTCGATGATTATAATTCTTCTTTGACAACTTCTACAACTTCAAAATGTCTTCTTTGCAACTTATTGGCTCATTACTTTCAACCTTCAAGAAGTTTTTTTGTTGGCTCGCTACCTCCAACAATTTGTTAGGCACACTCAAGTCAATTCCCTTCTTTCACAAAAATATCTTCAAGATGAATCCAAACAAGATCTATCAGTTCTGCTCTTTCTCTTTCAATCACACATCATAATGCATTACAAATCCTCAAATATTTTATGACTGATACATGACCTAGATCAGTTATATTTACAACACATAAATGACATTACATTGATTACATTACATGTTGGCCAAAAACAACAAGAAAGTTACAATTAAAATTTGACAATAGATCAAACAACAACATGAAATGTATAGAGGGAAAGACCTAAAAGGACTACACTCAACACCAAGAAGAGGAACATAACTTGTGAATTCCAAAACACACTTAACCTGGTCCTATACACTCTTCATGGCATCGACCTTCAAAGAATAACCTTTGCATGCTTCACACATTCAAATTAGGTTGGCCTTAAGTAGGAAAAGTATGAAACTTGTAGCATGTTGGTCATTGCAACTTGGCATAACACATGAAAGATTAAACATTACTTGCACTTCTCCCAAATGAGTCAACATGACCCATACAACACCTCCAAACACTCCTTGAATTCTATGCAAACTCCAACTCATGGAACATGCCTTCAACATACCTCTGTCAGCCAAGAAAAAGAATAAGCCAACAATACCTTCATTCTAGACCACAACCTGTTTCAAAGAGAACAAAAAACATTGTGTGGATCAATAGAAAACATCACATGATACTTAGGAATACTTCCATATAATAATTTCACAACTTCATGCAACAACAAGTTGGTGCAAGCCAACAAAAAATGAAACTAGTTAGCCACCAGACAATATAGTCTTTAATTTTGTCACATACAAAATTAAAGACTATATTGTACCTCAAACTTTGGATATATTGTACCTTTACAACATCAAGAACTTAACATCTGAACCACATGACCATATCTACAAATGTGAAGGAATGTAGAGCAAAAACTTTTGCACCTCTTTGAGCTTCCTCATAGAACCAACATTGTCTTCAAACCGTCACTTACAAAACACCTTTCTTGTAATCCAAAAAAACATGAAACTTGGCTCACACATGTCTTGACAACATATGAAGCTAACTTCCAAACCATAGGAGAACAACATCACTAGTGGAGAAATGCAAAGCATGTCTTAGAGACTCTAGCAACAAAACAACCAAACTACAATACTGTTACCCAACCTACAACCAACTCTAATATTCTTCTAACATCAATAACAACCAAAATCACACTTTTTATATCAATGAAAACCAAATTGTAATAGTCTCCCCCTTTGGCATTGATGGAAAAACCAATATGACTTGCACTGTTCTCCCCCTTTGACATCAAGGACAAAGGGCAACCTTTTTCTCACCCTTTTTAAGCACACTTTCTCCTCTTCAACCTTTTCCACTTTGATGTACACTATATCCTTCTTGAAATAGACCATAGGCTCCCCCTATCAGCAACAACCACTACTAGCTCCCCTGAGAGGTAGCCACCATCAGTCAAAGAATAAAGATATGGCATGAATTACTCCCCCTGGATAGATGCACCAACAACACATCTAGTGATAAGGAGTGGAAATTACCCTTAACTTCTTCTAGAGATACTCAAAATTATCCTTTGCAAGAACCTTTGTAAAAATATCTATAATCTGATCCTTTGTAGAAACATATTTGAACTTGACTTCTTTATCTACAACCTTCTCTCTCAAAAAGTGATACCCGATTAATATATGATTGATTCTAGAATGCATCATTAGATTCTTGGAAATATTGATAGCACTTGTTTGATCATAGAGAATAGTAATAGGTTCATCATACTATATTTTGATATCCTCCAATGTTTGCTTCACCCACAACACTCAAGTGTCTATAGTAGGATGTTGCAGAAATATAATCTGCCTATGTAGTTGATAAAGATACCAAATCTTATTTCTTACTATGCCATGAAAATAATTTTCTTCTTAAAAAGAAACCATCACCACTTGTACTTCTTCTATCATTAACACAACCAATCCAATCAAAATCAATGTAAGCACTCAGATCAAAGTCATTACCTTTTGGATACCATAAGCCATATTCTAGAGCATTCTTCAAATATCTAAAGATTCTTTTGACTACCTTCACATGAATTTATTTAGGATTAGCTTGAAATCTTGCAACTAAACATACTGCATGCATGATATTAGGTCTTGAAGTAGTTAGATATAATAGTGTATAAGAGTGAATTTGCACTCCTTATAGAAATTCCACTTTTTCCTCTTTCCACTTTAGAAAACCAAGTTTGGAGGCTTAATTACACCTAAGCCCACTGCTTTCATTCCACTTGGCACTTGTTTTGAGTGTAGGTCAGAGGGGGAATTTCTTCGAGGATTCCTAGTGGATTCAATTCCCTCCTTCTACATGCATTCTAACTTCACAACTTCTTCCAGGCTTTGATTTCAGCTTCTTCACATTCTTGCATTCTCAAGCACTTCTAGTAGCACTTTTGCACTCCATAGTAGAAAAAAATTCACTCCATCACTTTAGTAGAACAATTTTGGTACAACACCATTGCAACAAAGGCTTGAGTACTCTCATTCACTCCCCCATTAGCCCAGAGTTCTTTTAGTGGAGGTGGTAAGCTTCCCATTCCTCTCCTCTATTACTTGGTTGAGTAAGCACATTTACTGTTTTGTAGTGTTTTAGTGTTCTTAATTACATTACTTTCCTTATCATACTCACTTTCTTGGCTGTCAGTGGAGGTGGAAACACCTAAATGGGGGTCTAACTGAGGCAGGCCCCTATACAACCACCCAACATTTTTCCTCCTATTTGTGTGTAGGTGGACGTGTTTTTAGGAGCTAGCTGGTGAAAAAATTTCTTTGTGAGATCATTATTCCCACCCTAACTCTCACATTTTTACTTTATCATATTAGAGAGTATCTTGTTTACTTAATAGTGTTATTTTGGCCCTTTAGTGGTAGCTAGCTAGGTCATTAGCTTATTTTCCTAGGTTCAACCTTGTCTCTTTAGTTGTCTAGTTGTACGGATGCCATCACACTTGAGAGACGCCAACACACAGTGTTGTCATCCCAAGACTATGCTTTTTTCCTCTGATAGAGAGCTTCTTGATGTGTAGTGTTGAACCCAAAAAACAACTCACCTAGCCCCGTCCTATATTTCGTGTCTACAGAGTGATTGAAGGACCTTATAGTCCTCATCATTCTCATCCCACACTTCCTAACTCCCCGTCAAGCTGAGGTAAGTTAGGGTAGCCTTCCGCTCTTGGCCCTTTGTGACCTAAGACCTTGAATGTGGTTGGTCCCCCTCTCTTTCAAATAGGCTAGAAAATCATAGATCTATATAGCTTCTAATCAGGCAAGGGAGACTCATCATCTTTGCTCAAATGACAACCAGTAACCATGGGAGTACTAACACGTTTACAATCCTCCATGGAAAAATTCTTTAAAATCTCTTTAACATAATTTTCTTGAGAAATAAATATACCATCATTTAGCTGAGTGATTTGAAGACCAAGAAAGAAAGATAACTCACCAATCATAGACATCTCAAATTCCTTCTACATCTCTTCAACAAACATCTTGCACATCTCATCATTTCCACAAAATATTATATCATCAACACACACAATAACTATCAAAATTATTTCATCCTCAATCTTGAAGTAAAGATTACTATCTACAATATCGATATTGGCATGGTGTGTTGGTTTAAAGGTGGCATTGTTGTTCTTGCCACCAAGGTTCAAACCCCATTGGGGTGGTATTGTTGAATGGTTGTATTCTAGTTCATAGCTCCGGTTCAAAGTGTTTACCCTTGAATAAAGAAAGATTACTATCTACAATACCTTTCATGAATCCTTTCTAAAGAAAGTACTTATCCAACCTTGCATACCAACATCTAGGAGCTTGTTCTAGACCATACAATGTCTTTTGTGTCTGTATACCATGTTAGGTTTTTTTGATAATCAAAATCCATCAGGTTTCTCTATGTACACTTCCTCTTCCAAATCTCCATTCAAGAAGGATGACTTGACATCCATACGATAATCCTTGAAGTCCTTGTAGGCAGAAAAAGCAAGAAACATTTTTATAGATTCCATTCTTTCTACTAGAGAAAAAAGTCTCCTGAAAATTAATTCCTTCTACCTATGAATAGCCTTTACAAACCAATCTAGCCTTTTTTCAAGATATAAGTTCTCCTTCCTCATTCAATTTATTCCTAAAAACCCATTTTCTTTCTTATAGTAACATAAAATTATCCCTTTTTCTTACCTAACTTGGGAATAATTGGCATAATAATGTCTTGGTTTAATGTTGCAATGTGTTGTACACATTCAAATGATTCTAGGGCCCTTTTTTAAATAAAATGTACTTAAATTGTACCTTATTTATGGTGTTGTAAAGTGTTGTAACACACTTTCACACCTATCTAGGGTTGTATTAATTAATGATGGTTAATTGAGCTTAATTGGTCCCTTTAATTCAAATTCAAGCCCTCTTTTCACGAATCTATCCCGACACCCAATAATGATAGTATATGACATTTAATTTGGAAAATTTGGTGTCATGAAAAAATCTGCTAGGACTCATTCACCTTTACTAGAAAATGAGTCCTCTCTACATAGGACACCCCTTTCTATGCATTTTTGAGGTGGGTTTTTGAAGTTATTTCACCTCAATGAAGCTTGGTCCTGGAAATTGTGCTAGGACCCACTTGCCTTTAGTGGAAAATGAGTCCATTGAACCTAGGACACCTATTCATCCCCCCCTGAAGCATGGTCTTAGAAAGTTGTGCTAAGTCCCATTTGCCTTTAGTGGAAAATGGGTCCTCCCTTGATAGGACCCCACTTTTTGAATTTAATTTTGGCAGGATTTTAATAATTTTCATTTCTAGATCTAATGTCGACATGAATTATTTGAATTTCAGGGTTAATCTCAAGATTTAGTATAAATATAAGGCTAATTCACATGATTTCACCTAAGAATCATCATGCAAGCATCATAAGAGTTCATAAGAGAATTTTAGAGCATTCAAGAGCATTTAAGAAGACATTCAAGGGAAGATTATCAAGAGTTCATTGCAACAATTTAAGATCATATCATCATATCAAAGGCATGGGGCATCAAGCATGTGGTTGAGCTAATGTGTGTTGATGTATCATCGAAGATCCATTTGGAAAGCATTTTTTCATATCCAATACATTCTACATGGCCACTTCATGTTAGTTTGCAGATTTATACTCCAAGACAACTTCCAAGGTATCAACATTTCATCATTTCATGAACTCATGCTTCAATTTCATTATTTCATCATTTGGTTTATTTACCTACAAGGGGTTTGACTTAGGCAAACCCCTATTCACTAACAATCAACAAGTTTTTCTTCTCTTGAATGTGTATTTGCAGATTTATAGGTTGAAGATCAAGTGGAAAACAAATTTAAAGAAATTTTTTCAAGTTGTCAAGTTGCAAGAATGTCATTCATAGTGCAAGAACAAAGAAAGGAAGCTACAAAATTTGTTATAGGATTTTGGGAGTTGAAGACCAAGGATTTGAAAGTGTAGGAATCAAGGAACAAAACCCAAAAGTCAATTTTCTGAAACCCTAAAAGGACCCATTTTCCACTAAAGGCGAATGAGTCCTCAGTGAGGTCTGAAGTAGTGAAAACCTAGGATCTAGGAGTGTAGAATGAGAGGAATAAAACCCAGAAGATGGTTTCTAGCACCCTAATAGGGACCCATTCTCCACTAAATGTGAATGAGTCCTTGGTGCCCTAAAAATAGGCTTCTTGCAGCAAGGTACACATCATTTTAAGTTCTCAGAACTCCCCTCATAGTTGCTATAAAAAATAGGGATAGTTTCTAATTTTATTTGCATGTTTTGGCCATCATAATTGAACGAAACATACACCTAATGAAAATAAGGTTCATCATTGATACCTTATTGATGGTGAACCTCCTTTTCTATGTTTCATTTTGGTGAACCCAATCGCTTTGAACATCTTAATTTCTAATTTGGAGTGTACTAAAACTCTAGATCCTAGTTTGTATCATATTTACATTGTGTTTAGGGTTCTTCATTGTGCATTAGTGAACATTACATATAGGGGTTTAAATTTGCATTCTTGCATTCTTTAAATCTTAAAAATTCAAAAATTTGCATGCATATTACATTGATTTTGCATAGTGTTTGCATATTAGTGTAATTTTCATCATTCATATTCAAAAATTGAGTCAAAATTGCATTTCAAAAAGTGTCATATTGGTCATCATTTACCCTTCATTTCACTTGCAAATTCTAGAATTTTTTTTCATAAGAGTTACAATTTGAAACTAGGCACAAAAAGCACACAAAATAACTTAAAAATTATAGTTTTCACCTCTTTAAAACCCTGATTGGGGACCCATTCACCCCTAATAGTGAATGAGTCCTTGATTAGGCTGGATGTGAAGCTTTTGGCATTTGAAAAGTCATTAAAAATCACTCTAAAATCAACAGAAACATCTCAGAAATATCTAACCAAGACCCATTCGCCTTTACCGACGAATTAGTCCCTAGACAAGTCAAACTTGGAGCTTCTGGCATCTGAAAAGGCATTAAAAATCACTCTAAAATCAACAAAAACATCTCAAAAATATCTATCCAGGACCCATTCACCCTTACTAGTGAATGAGTCCATGTTAGCTATTGATCTGCATTTTCTAGAAATTAAAATCTTAGTTTTAGGCCCTTGCTTCTTGTTGTTACTTTCCTTTTTTCAGTTTTTTGATTTGTTGTTTCATCAAATTAAAATGTTGCATTTAGCTTAAATTGCTTCATTTTAGTGCATTATCAAAATTCAAAATTGCATTTACAACATTTAATTTTTCGGTTTATTGCATTGTGTGAAATTTGAAAATTGCATTTCATTGCATGTCATAAATTAATTTTCAAAAATGTTAGTATTCGTCTTTTCCAAGTTTGCAAAGAAAAATTTAGTCAATAAGCATGTTAGTCACTCATTGAATACATTTCCTAGTTATGAGAGTCTCTTAGTGCAAGAGAGTGAAAATGTTGACACTTTCCTTAAATATACATCCTCCTTGTCTCTCCTATTTATGGGAATGATGTGATAGAAGAGGATACAAGAATAGATAACTATGAAGATCATAGTTTTTCTTCTCTCAATACCTCTCCTATTAGTGACGAAGGTATCTTGGTGAAAGAAGATGCAATCATTGAGAATCATGAAAGTCTTACTTTCCCTTCTCCTCCTACCCTTTGGGAAGATATTATAACACAAGAAGATGAGATAATTTCCAGTACTTTACTTTATCTAAATTCATCCATCAACACCTCCCCTAATTGTGAGAATTCTCTAGTGGAAGAGGATAAAATGGAGAATGATTATGAAAATCACATTTGTGAGGAGGACATGTGGATTGAAAGTTATAGCATTATTTCTCTCCTTCCTAATGCCCCTAGCATTTGGAAAGACCTATTTAAACAAAATAATTAAATCATTGGTAAGCATGAAAAACATGATTCTCCTTCCCTTGATGCATCCCATATTTGTGATGAAGCTAATTTACAAAACTTTATCATGGAATGTGATGAACCTCTTGTTTATTACTCTCCTGAAAACTCTCCTACTAGGGTAGATAGTATGGCACAAGAGAATGAGACCTTAGAGAAAAAGGATGAAATCATGGAGAATCATAATAGTCAAATTGGACCTTCTCCTAATATCACTAAAGAAGATATTTTGATAGAAAATCCAACCAATGAGAGTCACGGGAATCTTAGTTGCCTCTCTTCCCCTAAGGAAAAAATTATTGATAAACAAGAAAATCTAACCATTGATGAATCCCTTACTAGTGATAAAGTCATTTTAGAAGAACCATCCTTGGAATGTCATGAAAATATAGTTCATAGTTCTTCTAAAAAATATCCTCCTAGGAAAGATATCATGGTGGAAATAATTGAGAACATTGACACACGTATTTCAAAAAATAGTGGTGTAACTTCCTTAGATGATGGTGAAAAGATGACACTAGAATCCCCTTCATTAGAAAGAAATCAAACTGAAACCATTGAGGTTATGAATGTACAAGTGTCCATTAGATCCCCCTTGATTATTGGACCTCTTAAATACCATATGGGACATCCTAAGAATCCTCTAATTATTTATCCACCCTCACAACGACCACAAAATCAAAACAAACTTGTCCTTCTCCTCGAACCACCTAAGAATAATGTTTCACAACAACCAAGTTATAATAGCGTTGTGCATACCTACAATACAAGGAACAATAGGAAATAATAACCAACTCATGTTTCATTACCCTTGCCTAATCCAATCTTTCCTAGTGCTCCTCATTTGATTGCAAACAATGGAAAGGAATATAATCTTGTTGAACACCTTAATAGTACTCTTGCTAAGATTTCTATATGGGAATTTCTTCAAACATCACCTAGTTATCATAACATGCTTCAAGTGGCTTTGCAAAAAGTTACGATTCCTTCTAACACTAGTTCAAACAATGCAGTAGCACTAATTCAAGGAATGAATGAAATGAACTTGGATATAGTTTTTCACCAGAGTGAGTTAACTCCCTTGAAAATTTAGAAAAAAGCATGAAGCCTTCAATATAATAGTCTAGGTTAATTGAATCACAATAAAATAGACCCTTGTTGACAATGGTTTAGCCTTGAATGTGTGTAGTGTGAACCTTTTGGAAAATATCAACATAAGAAAAAGCAATATTATACCTAATTCTTTATCTATTTGTGGATTTGATCTAATATATAGGAAAACAATTGCTCAGATTCATCACCTTACCTATCAAAGTGGAGAAAGTGACATTACAAACTCCAATTCACATTATGTCTGAAGATCTTTCTTATAATCTCCTTTTAGGAAGACCATGGATTCATGCGATGAATGTGGTGCCTTCTACCCTCCATCATGTAATGAAGTACGTCTATGACAAAAAAATTTACACACTCAAGGCCAATCCTAAACCTAAGAGTTGTTTGATTGCTCAGAGAGAAGGACAAGATCCTTTGGAAGCATGGGAATTAACTACAAAAGTGGAAGTCACAAAGGAAAAATAATACACGAAGCAAATTTAGGAAGTCACTAAATTGTTAGAAGAGGATTGGAATTCCTTAGATTTCACACTAACATTCATGGGCGAATACAAGATCATAAACAAAGAGTCTGACAAGGGAAAAGAAAAGAGTAATGTCAACACAAAATTCAAAAGCATCCACCTCAACCAATTTAGAAGATCAAACAATTTACACAAAAAACTTTGATGAAGCTGATTATTAACAAACACTGAATCCTAAAGAAATAAAAAAGCTTTATGGAAGAGGTTATGAACTTATGAAGCAACTTGGTTATAGTGGAAAAGGATGTGGTGCTAGAGAACAAGGTATCTATGTCCCTATAGAGCCTAACACGCAAGAAACAATTCATGGTCTTGGTTATTGTCCTTTGATAAAAATAAAATCATCAAAAACACCTTCACTCAATATCAACACTCTTACAAAAGATTCTCCTAAACCAACTTTAACATTAGTGCATCCTAAATTGATAGACACTAGTGGTCTTGGTTATTATCCTTCAAAAGAAACAAAAGAAACAAATAAATCATCACTTAACATCAATGTCATCATGCAAAACACTCACGATTGGAGTTCATTAGATTTCACACCCTCCTTTCAAGGAGAGTAGAAAATATCACAATCTAAAGAGTCTTGTGTAAGTATGACACCTTGTACTAAACAAGCGATATATTTGTCACAAAATAAAGAAAAATATTCTACTATTGATCAAGAGAGTATCTCGTCGAGACTCCTCTAAGATCATTTGATATCTCTCCCTCCAAGAACATGAAAGAAACTTTACTAAAACAATTCATTTTGTGCATATCATAGAGTTCATGGTCATTCTACTAATGAATGTAAGGCTTTGGGTAATAAAATTCAACATCTTAAGGATTGTGATACTCTTTCTTTTGTTAAAGTGCACCTAGTTCCTCTAATGACACTGATTTTTATGTTTCTCATCAATTATCTCGGCTCACTCTTGTCCTACACTCAGTGGGGGCAAGGGGTTAGGTAGCTTTATCCTTGTATGTCACTTGTCGTTGTCTCTTTTGGCTAGTTGACCGCCTTCCATGTATATATAGGAGCAAGCTTGGGATGTGACCGACATGCCTTAAGTTGGCTCGCATGTGACATACTGAGTTATCTTTAGTAGTGTATTTTTGGGGGAAACCCCTCCCTCCTTGTTCATGATGTAGCTTTATTTTAGAAACATATTACTTGGCATAGTGTTTTTTGAGGAAAGATCTCATGTCTTAGGACAAAAAGATTAGCCACTTTAAAGAAATTGCTCACAGTAATGGTGGAGCAACCACTTTAAAGTTGGGGCATACATCGATGCCATCTTTCAAAAAATTTCATGGCATGATTTTTCTTTTTTTCTTGTGAGGTCTCCTTTTCTTGGTGATGTCATTGGGTTTGATGTCCTCCAAGAGTGCATGATCCCCCTTCATGGTATGATGCAAATGAGGCATCCCATGAGTGACGATCTGACACCCTTGACTTTTACTCTCTTGGAGACATTAAGCATAATGATCCCTAAGAAGAAGACCTTACACGAACAAAGAAAAATCCCCTTAGAATTTTTTTTACATGATATTACAAAAGCATTTACAAAAAGAATTACATTGTGGTGCCTTATCGAAGTTGTCAAGAGGATAACTTTGGTATGGTACGGGAGGCTAATATGATTCTCTCATTTACTAACTCATTGGGATAACACACCTAGTGGATAGACTAAGGTTCCACTACCCTAGAGTGAGCATACATATTTTGGGACAATTCACCTAGTGGACAGATTGAGGTTCCACTACCTAGAGTGAGTAGCACATGTTACAGAAAAACAACCCTATTCCACACCACATTGGAATGGTTGTGCTTGATACTTTTGTTTTTCTTTATTTTTCTTGGCCTTTGACAAGGTATGATCATGTATCTTCATTATTGCTACATACTTTAAAGTGTCTTGAATGTCTACTTTAGTGTGAGTTTGTCATGGGGATAAAATCTCACTAAAGTGGGGGCAAAATGTAGTAATAGAAAAAGTATCCCTTTTCCTTAATTTGGGAATAATTGACATAATAATGTCTTGGTTTAATGTTGTAATTTTTTGTACACATTCACATTATTCTAGGGACCTTCTTTAAATAAAATGTACTTAAATTGTACCTTATTTATGGTGTTGTAAAGTGTTTTAACAAAATTTCACACCTATCTAGGGTAGTATTAATTAATGGTGGTTAATTGAGCTTAATTGACCCCTTTAATTCAAATTCAAGTCCTCTTTTCACAGATCTATCTCGACACCCAATAATGATATTGTATGACATTTAATTTGGCAAATTTGGTGTCCTAAAAAATGTTGCTAGGACTCATTCGCCTTTACTAGAAAATATGTCCTCTCCACATAGGACACCCCTTTGTATGCATTTTTGAGGTGGGTTTTTGAATTTATTTCACCTCCCTGAAGCTTGGTCCTAGAAATTGTGCTAGGACCCATTTTCCTTTAGTGGCAAATGAGTCCTCCGAACCTAGGACACCTATTTTTTGGCATATTTGAGGTGGGTTTTTGATTTTATTTCATCCCCTCGAAGCATGGTCCTAGAAATTTTTGCTAGGATCCATTCGCCTTTAGTGGCGAATGGGTTCTCCCTTGATAGGACCCCCCTTTTTGAATTTAATTCTAGCGGGATTTTAATAATTTTCATTCCTAGATTTGATGTTGGCTTGAATTATTTGAATTTTAGGGTTAATCTCTAGATTTAGTATAAATATAAGGCTAATTCACATGATTTCACCTAAGAATCATTATGCAAGCATCCTAAGAGTTCATAAGAGAATTTTAGAGCATTCAAGAGCATTCAAGAAGACATTCAAGGGCAGATTATCAAGAGGTCATTGCAACAATTCAAGATAATATCATATCAAAGGCATAGGGCATCAAGCATGTGGTTGAGCTAATGTGTGTTGATGTATCATTGAAGATCCATTTGGGAAGCATTATTTCATATCCAATTGAGATCATGATCTACATTCTACATGACCACTTCATGTTAGTTTGCAGATTTATACTCCAAGACAACTTCCAAGGTATCAACATTTCATCATTTCATGTTCATGCTTCAATTTCAATATTTCATCATTTGATTTATTTACCTAAAAGGGGTTTGACTTAGGAAAACCCCTGTTCACTAAAAATCAACAAGTTTTTCTTCTCTTGAATGTGTATTTGTAGATTTACAGGTTGAAGATCAAGTGGAAAATAAATTTAAAGAAAATTTATCAACGTTGTCAAGTTGCAAGATTTCCATTCATAGTGCAAGAACAAATAAAGGAAGCTATGAAATTTGTTATAAGATTTTGGGAGCTGAATACCAAGGATCTAAGAGTGCAAGAATCAAGGAACAAAACCCAGAAGTCAGTTTTTTGAAACCCTAAAAGGATCCATTTGCCACTAAAGGCGAATGAGTCCCCTGGTGAGGTCTGAAGTAGTGAAAACCTGGGATTTGGGATTGATATGAAACTTGAGTAACATTTATAACTCATGTTAAAAGCATCATATGATATTGTTCAATTAGAGTGTGAACAATCTTGTATGTGCTTTTGTAACAAAACAACTTTGCTCAATAAAAGACTTGTTAACTTTGCATGACAACCTTTTGAAATAAGAAACTTTTGATCATACTAAACGTATCAGACCATTGACTGAATGAGCAAATTAACATGAAACAAAATAAGAGAAAAATAATATCACATAACACAAATATTTCCTGAGTGGAAAAACCCTCTTGGGGTATAAAAAACCACTCGCTAAAATTCCCTTTTATTAATCAAAGAGCACCAACTCTATAACAATTTGGAGCACCAACTCCCATAATCTTTCTGAAGCACCAACTTCATCAAACATTCAAAATATTGCAACCCATCAGAACCTTATAATTGCAATCATTCTTGTAGTCATAAAATTACAATAGGATACAAAATGATTTTGCAATAATGCTCAACTCAAAACATAATCTCTGTGATACAATTAGAGATAAAAACAATATGAGCCCACTCTTCTCTTTTTACAAAAAGATTTTACAATGAACAATACTTTGTCCAAAAAATTTCCTTTCTTCACATCATACACTCTTTTCACTCTCTCACTTTATGTTTTTGCAGAGATACATATATATACAATGTTTGTGAAACAGTTATACAACTTTGTCAAGAAAACCTTGATTTCAATAACCAGAGTTTATGAACATAATGTATAATCTAAAGCCAATCAAAAATCAATGATATGAAGATAAAAAGCCACTGAGAGATGAAACCTTTTAGTTTAAGCTCGGGTTCAAGGTAGTTTCAATTTAGTTAAGAAAACTATTTGAAACTAAAAAACAAAGTTTTATTTTCCTCTTCATTTACTAGATTTACCATTGAAATATCCAAAAAATAATGCATAGATATTACCTCTGTTACGGTGGAATTAACCTGCAATTAAAATCCTTGAAGTTGTTCATGAAAACTACCCAAACTACCACTTCCAGCTCAAACAAAAACCATCAACATTCTTGCCAACCACCAAAGATCAACATAACTGAAAAACCAAACCAAAATGCCACAACAACCTTGCACACTATTAAACTAAAGTTCTAGCATGGTGGCACTAGGGTTCCAAACTATTCAATCAAAATGCAATATCATTTTTCCCTAAACAAGTCTTCTCTCAAGTCAGTCAATTTCTTTGCCAAAATTAATAAAGACTTGGAGTCCGAAGTCAAAAAGACACAATAATAATCAACTGATTAAAAATGCTTATGAGTCCACTTGACTAATCATTTACCAAGGACCCGACCACATGATCACCTCTAAATTTTGTTTCCAAACTATCGACACATAATAAACTATATTTTGAGTCAAAGATTCTCATAATGCTGACTTAACCATATGAAAAATGATGGTTGCCAAGTGATATAACCAAGTAACCTTTGAACACAATATCACCGTTTGAAAAAATGCCTTGGGAAACCCGATAGGGTTTATTCTATGTAAATGTCGACCCCACAAATCATTAACATGCCAATGATAAATTAATATCATATGTAAAAGAGAAGGCTTCGAATAATCAAGATAAGATTTTTCCTTTGGTGTCGACTATAAAGTCAAGGCTTGGGCATAGAAATCACCAAATAAAAATGATAAAAATTATATTCCATTTGAGCCAATAAATGCCATCAAACAAGTGAGATACTAGAATTAAAATATATACTATGCCACCAGATAAAATGTGAGAACAAGATATTTTTACTAAACCAAGTTTCATGGAGCAATTGAATCAATAACAAAATTGCCTAAGATGAATTAAGTGCTTGATAAAGCAATGCAAATAAGCAAAAAACCAAAGATATGTGCCATGTTTATCAACAATAAGACATACCAACTGAAACCATATTTCCATAGACATTACCATCATCTGTACCTTCCTTGAAGTAATATACCTGAGCATGTGAAGGTGACAATTTCATTAATTTTGAAGCTGAAGAAAACCCTGACACCATGAATACCATCTGAATAACCTGAACCAAACCTTATCAACATTGTCAGTCCCATATAATCATAATCATTTTCAAAAAATAGCATTCATAAAACTGAACTAGAATTCTCATGAGAATTAACATGAACTTGAATCATAATTATTAGCCATTTGTAATAGCCAAGAGTAATCAAATATGTATCAGTTCAAAGCATAAAGATTCTGAGAAACCAAATCTAAAACAATCAGACCATCTGAATAAATTTTATCTACACATAAAGCTTAACATGATCAATTCCACATTAAGTGATGAATACACCCAAATGCATCAACCCAAAGCATTATCACCAAAACACTGAGAATGCCAAGATTGCCAAACTGAACACAAAGAGGACCAAGTATTCAAAGCACTAATCATATTTTTAGTTTTGTCATCAAGGAAAATATACCACAAAGAGAAAGCCAACAATCCTTTGCATGGAAAGCAGTACACACCATACTTAGATCTTTAACTTTATCTCTAGTCTTCTTATCAGCCAAAAACAAGACTTCATCTTTATTATCTAGACCAATAGAATCATCATATTTTGTAGAGAAAGAATCTTCCATAGAGTAGAGAATCTTCTTGACCTTATTCTTTCTAGGCTCTTTACTTCTCTTATCAAAATCTTTCAATGGACATTTTGAATCAAAATAACCAACCTCTCCATACTTGAAACATTTGAAGGGTAGTTTACCTTTGTACTTGTCAATACCTCTTTTCAACTTCCTTACAAAATTTTCTTCATCTTCATTAGTTCCACTATCCAAATCATATTCTTCATATGTTTCTTTCTTACTTTCTTTGAATGCTACTTCCTTCTTTGGAGCTTCTTTGTCAAACTCTCTCATTTCAAAAGCAATAAGGGAACCATACAATTGATCCATTGAAAGTTTATCCAGATCTCTAGCTTCCTCAATAGAAGATACTTTAGCACAATATGATTTAGGAAGAGATCTCAGTACCTTTTTGAAAACCATAGATTCTTCAATATCTTCACCAAGTCCTCTGATTGCATTGACTACTTCATCTACCCACAACACATATCCAACAATGTCTTCATCTTTTGATATTTTCAAGTTCTCAAACTTTCATTTGTAGATCTGCAACTTTTCTTGCTTTACTTTGATATCTCTTTATAGATGCCCTAAGCTTATCCCATACTTCCTTTGTAGACTTGTAGTGCATTATCTTTACAAGATCAGGATCTAATAGCCCACTCAACATAGCATTATTTTCCTTTCCAATGTTCTCATAGGCTCTGATCTCATCTGGATTAGTTGGAGGAGTAGTAGGAATAGTATATCCATCTTTGATAGATTACCAAACACCATACCCCAGAGAGGACAAATGGGTTTCCATCCGGTATCTCTAAAAAGTGAAATTTTTTCCATCAAACCTAGGAACCTTGTGAGATCTTTCTTGTGCCATCATGGATCTTCCTCAAGATGTTAGACTTCTTCTAAGGAACCAAGCTTTGATACCAATTATTGAACACAGACAAAAATATTGAGAGGGGGGTGAATCAGTATTCTATCAAATCTCAAACCCTCTAGAGAAAATTGAAACATAGATTTTATAGCACAAAAAAAATATGAAATATGAACACAGTGCACAACACCATACAACACCAAATGTACATGAAAAACTCCACTTGAGGGGAAAACCACAATGAGAAAAGCTGATAGGAGCTACTGTCCTAATCCAACCTTACAAATGAATCATAGTTACAAATTTTTTTTAGGGATACAACCCAAGGAAGCTACTACTCCATGTAGAAATTTTTTAGGGTCACTCCCAAGGAAGCTACAACTCCCTACATACTTTTTTTTAGGGCTACAACCCAAGGAAGCAACTACTCCCTAAAATAGGAACAAACATAGAAAATATCATAGTATGTCAGTCCTTCTATTGTTTGAATTTGACAATGAAGCATAATCCATTTGATGATACTAATTCTACTTTTTCCCTTGTCTTTTGATAATTGCAATTTTTCTTTTACAACTTCTTCAAATGTATTCTTTGTAGCTTATCGGCTCACTTCTTTCAACCTTCAAGAATTTTTTACTTTGGCTCACTTTCTCCATCAATTAGCTAGGAACACTCTTTACTTCCCTTCTGTCACAAAAATGTCTTCAAGATGAATCTGAACAGGATCTATTACCTCTTCTCTTTCTTTTTCAGTCACACATCCTAATGAATTACACATCCTTTACTCTCCTTTGAATGATATACAACCTAGATTAACTAGGTTTACAATATATACATGAAATTACATTCATTACATTACATGTTGATCAAAAACAAAAATGATATTACAATTACAAGTCATCCATCGATCAAACAACAACATGAAACGTGTAGAGGGAAAGACCTAAAAGGACTACACTCAACAATAGGAAGATGAGCATTCTAGAAGATTCCAGAAAAACGTAAATTCAGATTGATATAAAATCTTTTAAAGCAGATCTGGATAAGCTACCAGTTAAGACTCCTAGTGTTGGGCAGAATTAAAGATTGGGTTAAATAGATTAAGGTATAGTTTCGTAGTCAATTTTTCATGGACAGTTGTTCGAAGACGGAAGAAAGGTCTTTTTTAAGTTGATCCTTCATCCACACATAAGTCTTTGGGCGTGAGGGTGCATAGATTGGATAAAACATTGTTTAGGTTTGATCTCTTTGACTACTTTTTGTTTACAACAATTTAATTGTTTTTGTTTTGTGAATTACTCTGTTCTTATGTTACTAGAAATCAGAAAGGAAACTGACAACAACGGAATACGGGATATATAGAAGTATAAAAAATTGTGAAATATAAAACATAATAAAATATAATCTAAGAATATTATATATTTTTGTGGTCATGAGGTCTAGTCTCCTCTCTGTCCTTATGGTATAGGAGGACACCAGAGTCACCAGTCATGAGAAAAAAGTTTATCAGACACATGCAGTTTATAGAAGTTACCCAATTCCTGCAGTCTAAAAATAATGATTAAAACCAATTGAAAACATTCTTATCTGGAAGTCAATCATTAAAGCTGCCCAATTGAGAGCTGTCTTATCTGTAGACTACAAGTCAATCATTAAAACCTATACTTTTTATTAACTCTTAATTCTGCAAGTTAACTCACTGTATACTGACCGAAAAGACCAGCAATTCTTGTTTTCTCACTCCTCTATGGCTCGGACACAGCCATTGATAATGGGAAACACGCTTTGCCTATCAAACATGAAACGGCACTTTCCTGTTACACTGGTAATACCCTGCATAAAAGAATCCAACTTATCTTTGTTAACAAAGAGAAAAAAAAATGATTTATTCTACACTTTTAATGGCATATGGTAAATTCACTGCCAAAGCAATTCACCAACAGAAAATGTTTTGCCTATCAAACGGAAACGGAAACAGCACTTTCCTGTCACATGGTAATAGCCTACAAAAGAATCCAACTTCTATCTTGTTACCAGGAAGAGAAAAAAATGATTTATTCTACATCTTTTAATGGGCATACGGTAAATTCACTGCCACAAAAAAATTCACCTCCAAGTAAATTCACTGTGAGCAATTCACCTAGAACCCTTTAATAACTTGATGAGAAGGTTGTTCGGTGGTTTTTCGAACCCATCTTCATACTGCAAGTCTGCCATACTAGAAGCAAAGATTAGGAGAAGCAAACTTAGAATGACTAGGGAAACACTTGAACACTGTACGGGTACTAGTATCTCCATAAGAGAGGCTCATAGTAGGAGACATTTAAAGCACTAGAACATAATCACAATAAGAACTATATTACAAAATGCTTACCTGCTTCCTAGTAGCAGTACACAGTAGAAAAATAATACAACTAATATATCTATCCCCATTTACTGTGCTATTTTAAATTGCTCGAGACCATGGAAAACTGGAAAATAAAATCTCCACCGAATTTTTTTCGGCAAGGGGAGACGATGGATGTTATTATCAAAGAATTATCTTTACAAAGAAAAATAAAAGAAGAAAAAAATAAATAACATACAGCTCATTTTAGAGTTCCAAATGATAATAATTCTATTTCAGATGCATAGCTAATACAGATTCTTCTCAACCTGGGACTTAGCTCTCTATTCACAATCAGTGACCTCCGTATGCATTTAAGATCCGGGTTGAGAGGAATCTATCTTAGCATTCATCTACCATAACTCTGCTACTAGAGAAATATCATGCAATGCTATTAGAAGAAGAAAATAAATATCATACAGTTCACTTTAGAGTTCCAAATGATAACAATTCTATTTCAGATGCATAGCTAATACAGATTCCTCTCAACCTGGGACTTAGCTCTCTATTCACAATAAGTGACCTTCGGATGCATTTAAGATCCGGGTTGAGAGGAATGTATCTTAGCATTCATCTATCAGACTTTTGCATATATTGTTTTTGCTTGAGATCAGAACTCTGCTACTAGAGAAGATCTCATGCAATATTATATGAAGAGGGCTTTCCTTCTCAAGTGTGCTTATGCAATGCTAGCAATAGGCCTTTCTTATATAGTAGTTCTCACTGTAAGAAGAAAATTACTCACATTTGAAAACCTTTGTAATTATTGGGGTAGAACTTAAAAACCTTAATCTGGAAAACTTGAATAGACCATTTTGTTGTTTTGAATAAGTTTGGACAGGAAATGCCAGTGTACTAGTTTTCATGTGGCTACTTTAACTTATTTTGGCTAGCAATCACTGCTTAAATTATTTAAGAATTATTTGTAGAGTTGGTGGTCCACGAATATTAAAGTTTTCTGTTTTTTAACTGTCATTTTAAATTTATAATATTAATAACAATTTGTGCAATATACAGTTACTGCTTATTTCAAGTCCTCTTTTATATACAGCTTATTTTTTATGTCTAATTTTCATAAACATGAAAACACTCCAACTAATTAATTTAAAAAAAAAAAACACATTTAAACAGCCGCATAAAAACATAAATAAAAAATTGATGAAAAGATAGTGGTACCCTTCACGTTTGAAAAAGTCATTCTAAGTTGCCCACTAACAGCAGGTCTTTTGGCATTAAACATAAAGACAGTCAGTGTAGAGGCACATCGTATGCCCATTAATTTGTGAAAATAGCCATCACAAAGAACATTACACCGAATACAACAATTGTACGGTTGCTGCGGGGTCTTTCTTTGTTGTTTTGTGGTCACAGTAGATAGGTATCATCATAAGCTGACAGCGAGGTTAAACATATTTCTATATTGTTCTTGTTCACATATTTTCTGGAAGGCGTTTTCTACATAAATCTATTGGATTGATTTATGTGATCAACAGTTTATATTCATGGAGAGATGAGGAAGATGATGTCAACATTTGAAGTCTTGTTAGATTTTGTTTTTTATTTTATTATTATTGTATTGTTATTATATTATTATTATC
>VDFB02229795.1:0-15151 GCA_007258455.2 Sequoia sempervirens
ATGCCTCTAGAAGTAGTCACCTTGTAAGTAGTCATTGAGATTGTTGTATGTTATGTTTTGGTTGACCTTGTGATTTGGTCTTGTGATCATTCTACTTGTTTGTCTTGGTCATGGGTTGTTTCTTGTCATCTCCTAGCATGGGGGGTGGACCTTGAGGTCCACGTGATTGGGTGGATCATGCTATGCACCCCATTGGGTTCCTAGTTTTTGTTCGTGATGCAGAAGCAAATGCAGAGTTTCCAGATCTTCACTTGGTTGAAGACTATTCTACACCTTGAACCTTATTCTTCATTGATGTAATTATTCTTGTACTTGATGTACTCTTCCCATTGTTATAAGGGAAGTATTATGTAATGTAGTAATGTACTCATGATGTATTGTATCTGTGGAAATATGCTCCACAATTGTAATATTAAACTATGAATTGAATTGTAATAGAATGATGTATGTATCATTTTCATCGCTATTGCTTATGGATGGTTGTATGATTATGTTATCTTGTGAATGTATGCTTCTATTGCTAACTTCTGGGCATTATCTTTAACGATGTTTTGTTTGGGGACATTTACGTGTAATGCAACCCTGTAACCCCATGGGGCTAGTTAAGTTTTGTCATGTAATGTATATTATGATCATCTTATATAATGTATGTTCACAATCATCTTTATGTAATGTTTCACTTTCAAAAAAAAAAATTGTGCAGTATTTTGTTGTCCTTTGGGGTTCACACAGCGGGGCGTTACATCATCAAAGGCATTATCAAAAAAATATGTCTTAACATCATATAGTGTATCATAATGTCTCATCATAAAACAAATCAATTGATTAACATCATTAGCACATACCTTTATATATCCCTATTATTTTACCTTCATCTCCAAGTTCCAAAGCCAAACTACCTGCACATCCACAATGAGAATGGAGGGGCACTACAAAACTGACTCAAAAGCACCAAATTCCTAAATCTTGTGCACTTGACTAGTTTGATTTAAAGCATTAATTACTCAAACATGAAATGAAAAAAATGAAAATCGAAAGGGTACATACCAAGGCATTGATGCCAGTAGGTCATCCAAACTCTTGAACCAAGTCCACACATGTGATGTGGGGTTCCCTGAATCCTCAACATTGCTCCTCGATAAGTAACAAAATGAGAAAACCAAAGACAAGAAATCACTATAGGCTCAAAGTACAAATGAGGAAATTATAACCCTAATTACCCATTTTAACCCCCAAAAACCCTAATTTTTAAGAAACCTTCCTAGGGTAAAATTAGGAGCTCCCAAGAACATTTGAATGAGCAACAAAAGACCTATAGACTTAATTTTTCATCCTCTACACATCAGAACTAAGAAAACATAGTGTCATGAGCCTGACCTCAAAATTGACTTTTTTGACCAACCTCTCAAGGGGGCAGCACAGAGTCCTACCATCATTTTGTTGATCACTAGAGCATAGTGGGGCATATTAAATTTTTTAAAACTTGATCTTAACATCAAAATCTTTGAAACAAAGAAACCAATACTTTGTCTCAAAGAGGAGAAAAATATAGACATGTAAAATTGACCTAACATGTATTGCACATCCTAAATGATATTTTTGCATCATCGACATCATTATCATCATATATCACCGCATTTCACATCAATTGCATCCAAAACCCTAATTTTGACTATTAATTGAATAATACGACATTATTTAATTAATTCACTTTTTCATCAATTTTGACGAATTAAATAAATTTTGTTTATTTAATGAAGTGTTAATCTAACTTTATTCCTCCTAATTAATAAAATAATACCAATTATTTAATTATGTCACTAATTCACTTTATTCCCCTAAGTCAATTGAATTATTAAATCTTAATAATTTAATTAAATCACTTTCCCTCCAAAATTTTGAATAAATAAACTATTCAAAAACATCAGCAAAAATCAAATCAAACTAATGTAACTTTGTTTGCAAAATTCAAACTTGATTTGCATCTTCAACTCCAAAAGGAATTAATTAATCATTTTCAACCACTTTCCTGATTGAGCAACTACTTCTATTGGATCAAGTACCTATTTCATGTCCATTGATTCATTTGCTAACTGATCAATCTATGTCTTCAATCACACTAATCATGTAATCTATTTTGCATAGATTATGCCCATCTAAATCCTCTCAACATCTTTCGATCGCCAATCAAGATATTCTACTACACGATTTCGATCATCCATTTCAAATCACAAATTTACATAATAGACATCCAAATTTGGACATTTAATTTATCCAAATTTATCACTTTTCATCTAAACATCCTTCTTATCCAAGCTAATTAAGTACATTACTATTATTTAATTAATACCCTTAATTATGCCAAATCCCCAAGGTATTTAATTAATAATTAAATACTTTATTCTCTTTAATCCTCCTTTCATCAAATAAATTAAATAAATAATACATTTATCTAATTCCTCACATGTCATTTTCATCTAATCCTAACTATTCCTGGTCTAGACAAGGATGCACATGCCTATCTTTGATTAGATGTAATACATCCCTCCAACTTTGCAAGTTGGTTTCTAACCTCATTAACCCCTAATTATCTCTACCAATGATTAGTTAAGCCCTATTAGTACCTTGGTCAACTCTCCCCCATCCCCAAGGAATTTTAATTCCTTTTTATTCATACAAGGCTCCTCTCTTCCCCTATGTGAATTTTAATTCACTTTATTCCTCCTAGAATCACCTTTCCCATGCATCTTCTAGAATATTTGACTTGTCACATCAAGTCGCATGTGACAAACTCCCACCTTTTGGAGACCCTCTCTTATCTACTAGATTCTCCCAAGCATGTGAATTTTAATTCACATTTATTCCTCCAAGAATCTTCTCATCTCCCAATGTACTTCCAAGGTACATGTCCTTCCTCCACATCATATACCTCCTTCCACATCACCTACACATCATCTCACCCTTAGCCATCTCACATTCCACATGTCAAAATGTGAGGGCTTGTGAGTCCTCAACTCACCTTAGTCCTTCATCTTGGCCTTGTTGGATAAATCTCAACCATTGAATTCTCTAGAGAATTCAAGTTTCTCTATAAATACCCCCTCCTCTAAGGCATTTCAAACACTTAGTCATTTTGCAACTAAATGTTGTCATTTTGTGCACTCATCTAGCCATCCATTTCATCTATTTGCATTTGCATCCAAGCATATAGTTAAATCTTGCATTTAGCCACATCAAGAGCCATCCAAGGAGCATACAAAGTAATCCAAAATCAAGGGCCAACCAAGGAGTTTCAGCTGTAAAGAGAAGGTATAACCACTTGCAATCATTTTACACTTTTTCTCTTTGCATTAACAAATTTCTTAGGCTAATCTTGAGGTGTTTCTTTGTGTTTTTCCATTGCATTTTAGTTGTTTAGAATAGGTAAAACATTTGGATATCACAATAACAAACCTCTTTCTTCACAAAAATCATTGGAGAATCAATACAGTTTACATAACAAAGTAATGCAGAGATCATAATCGACATTGAAAAAGCTTCAACCAATATCTTCAATCAACATGCACATTCTTCAAATCTCTCGCACACAACAATGGAGGCTTCGCATTGATATGAGCAACCACATCTTCGTGAATACACTCTGACACAGGATGGTAATGTTATTTATTTTGGATTACATTGTCATTTTTTTTGTCAATTACGTTCTTAATTTTGTAGTGCCCCTCCATGTTTCACCCTTTCATGATATTTATGTTTGACGTTTGATAAATTTTGTTTGAGTTGTTGGAATTAATTGGCTTGATAAGGTTGTTTGATTAATTTTTGAATTAAATAAATTATTAAACTAATTAAATTATTAAGTTATAAAGTGTTTTCATAATTAAATATAAAGATAATTATTATTTAATGTTGAGTTTTAATAATAAATTAAAATGTGAAAAGATATTAATATGAAATAAGATATTAAATTAGATAAAGATAATGGACAGTCAGTTAAAGCAATTAAAAAGATAGAAAAAAAAATGGGTTCGATTCCATGCATGGCTCCCAACTAGTTGTGAAATAGAAACTTGCCGTATTAAGTGAATATTTCTTGATTTTTACTTTCGAAAATCTAATGACATTCCTAGTTTTAATAAGGATCATCTTTGGAAGATGTTTAGGGATTGATTTTTGTTTTTGAACAAAAAATTTTGTCTGCAACATCATCAAAATACATATTTTCTATTATTTTTTGTTGGAAGACAACCGGTATGTGGGAGAAATTTGTACAAGTTTTGAACAAGGAATCAGCAGGAAGAAGAGGAGATCTATGGAAAATTACCAAATCTCACATAGGTAGTCAGGTACCATTTTATTTGATGATATGGTATAGGCAACTTCATTATAGTGCTTTTTATTCTCTGTTGGTTTAATACCAAGAGTATTGTAAATGATCATTCATTGGCATCACGAATAGGTACCCTATTTTAGTTAGCGAATTTGGTCCATCTTTCTCTCAGAATGTTAATAGAATGTGAACTAAATTATTTTTGGGAAAATATTTCTAACTACCTAGTTTTAGATCCTACAAAGTTCTACTTCTTTTCTTCGTAGAGATCAATGTCTCTGTACACAGCTTCACCATATTTATCTTATCATGGGAATATTCATATTTTGGCATCATTGTGACACTAATCCTCTTCTCTAAATTGTTTCCTCTTATTTATGTCATTCTAGAATAATATCAACAATTATGTGATATCATTAGTGGTTCTTAGCAAGCTCTTGTTTCCTCTTCGCCTTTGTTTTCGTTTGAGCCATTGCAACTAATCCTCCTCCCATTCACATTCTTGGATCTTTTTACATGCCTAAGATAAGATTACATTGGTCAAACTTATTGTATTACTTGAACCATTGTATAGGTTATGTGGTTTTAAACTAGAGCCAAAGCAATAATCTGTTGGTTTTGTTACTCTAACGTTTTAGGAGTATTTGAATAAGTCTACTTTTCATGTTGATACTCTTAGCCTTCAATCGAATATGATCCATAGGCACCACTAGCATCTTAGTTTAAGGTTTAGAGTGCCCCAAGATAACCAACACTGGCATGAAGGTTAACCATGTGCACCTTATGATCAACTACAAATGTAAAGCAATAAGGATTATTGGTGTGTGAAGTAGTATGTCGCCCCCATCCACTAAACCTACGTGGTTGCATGTTCCCAGAACACAATATATTGATAAACGAAATTTTGTTCTTACAATGGATTTCATTGCTAATAAAGAATTTCAAAAAGACAATTTGTATGCTATGATTGATTTTATGTCAAAGTAAATCCAACTGGGAAAATTATATTTGATTCCTTTCCTCCTGTTATGCTTGATGGATGTCCCTTCATTATTACAGGATATATGATACAGCACACATTACTATAATGCGAGCCTTTTTTTTAGATTGTTTCATTTAGCACCTGGTGGAACCCTAATTTTCATTGTTCCACTGGTGCTATGTCCAAGCCTATGAAACTTTATTCCTATATATCACTAGGGTTTAGGGTTTTATCGCTTAGCTCTCTTATACCCTCGATCCATTCATTGGCTTATGTTTGCTCATTGATCGGCCACATCCAGTCACCATTTGAACTAAGTGATGTTTTATGACCCCTGCTATCATTCTTTACCAGCCCTATCTTTCAAGTCACCTACTACGCCTAGGAAGGCCCCTCTTTTATGAACAACTTATTGGCACATGCATTTTCATACCCTTTTAAAGTGTCACTCACGGTCTATCTCCCATCGCAAGTTATATTTCAAAGTGTTATACTCAACCCGTGATGAGTGATGTGATGTCTATCCTTCAGCCTTAGTTCATTGCTCATCGCATGTTCAATTTTTATCTTGAGAAGGCAACCCACGATAAGTGATGCATGTTTTTCCAGTAGCTACGAGCTTTCGTTGCCCATCATGTGTTGTGCCCTTGCATTTGGATGGTAACACGTGACCAACAACACGGTTGAAACTGTGACCCATCGCCAGTTTTGGAGTAGATCGCCAGTCGGGTGTTTTATTGTTGTCAATGGATGATAACCTACAATGGTCAATGCGGTTAATTCTTGTAACCCATCATCAGCCCTTGCATTTTCGTCGGTTGTCTCTTGCCTTTCAAAGAAGAACCTGTGACCGTCAATGGACGGAGCTCCTCTCCATCGCACGGGTATGGTCTATTGACAATTAAGGTAGCTTAATGAATGAGGAACCCGTGATGGATGATGAAAAATGGTGATCTGTAGTTAAAGTATCTCAGTGGTCAGATCAATGGTTAATAGCTCATCACTGACCCTCAGGCCATTGCTTGATGAGATTTCAAAATAGGTTTTAAACCAGCAATGGGCGATGCCTCTGGAATGCGGTTGGTATTTTCCCATGCTCAACATGATCGACAGTGAATGGGGCAAGGACAATCAGGTAAGGATGCGGATGGACGCATGGTTGCTTTAAAGCAGCTCCTTGTTGTTTCCTGGTACGGTCCATAAAGAAAGTGGCTACTCTTAATGTGCCTTGTTGATCAATTTTTAAATCTGTGGCAATCAACAGTGGAGATATGGCATGCAGTAATTGAGATTTTGCTCACATGAGCAAGCCGAGATGGTTATTAATTATAGTTGGCTCTACATTCCTCTATTTAATGAGGATTTGTTGTAGCTTGTTCAAATCATTCATGCATTAGCCAAAGTGTGGAATTAATTTTTTTGGTTGGTGGAGAGATAATTGTAGGAGTTGTTAGCACTAGCATCGTCAAGGTGGTGGCATGGTGTTTTCTAGTATTTAGGTGAGTATACTTGTTGCATTGCTAATTGTGTTTCAGCTTTTCTTTGCAATTTGGGATTTGGGTGTATTCATTGCCTATACGTGTGAATCTTCTGGGAATTGTGATTTATGTTCTTCTTCATCACCAGCACTGGTTGTGGTTGTATCCTAAGAAAATCAGTGAGCCTAGTACTCTTATTGCACCAGTTCGTAGGTCCTGAAGGCTTAGTATGCAAGAACCAATTGCATACGTGTCGAAGGATAAACCTCTCTTGGTCAAGGTACCAATCATTTTGAAGAAGAGAAGTGCACGCAGAAAACATGAGAAGGTGGTTGTTAGGAGCTCTTGTGCCTTGAGAAGCAAAATTGTGTCACAAAAACTAGCTGAGAAGAAAGAGAAGGGACCTCTGTTTGTGAAAGAATTAACGAGGTATGGTTTAGGCCCTAGGGTTTGTTTGGAGAAACCCATTGCTCCTATCTTAATTTTTGATAGTTCCTCAAGTGAAGAGGGAGGAGTTGGCCTTGGACCTAATCCATGCCCTACTTCTTTGGTGCCTTATAGTGATTCAAAGGATTAGATTGTTATGGAAACTTCACTCTTTGTTATAAGACTTGGTGAGGGTGGTCACTCGATAGCTGACAAGGTCGGGTAGCACCCATGTCCTCTTCTCATGGTGTGGGTTTTTGGGTACTATGGTGATGTGGTTTCCAATTGGTTAGTTCTATTGGTGTGTTTTGTTGGTGACTAGTTCATGGGTTCATGCATATGATTGCAATGGTGGTTACTCTAGTTTTGGGTAAAGGTGCCAATTTTGGTGATACCTTTTGGAAGGCTTGCGTGGCAGCTTCAACAAATGGTCGACACTCCTTTTTTC
Organism: Sequoia sempervirens; assembly: GCA_007258455.2. Taxonomy (NCBI): domain Eukaryota; kingdom Viridiplantae; phylum Streptophyta; class Pinopsida; order Cupressales; family Cupressaceae; genus Sequoia; species Sequoia sempervirens. The sequence goes on from VDFB02229795.1 coordinate 7,665, forward strand.
CTTTTGCTTTTCCTATGATATAGGAATGATTAAGGATATAACAGTGTGGGAATTAACCCCGATGAAATCAACTTTGGAATTAACACTAAATGTAATTGCATTTTGAGCTGGAAGCTTGTATACTCCCTTGTGTATAAAAGGGAATTCAGGGCTCATTTGTAGGGGTTATAGTCTTTTGAATCTTTAGGTCCAGTATATGTAAAGGGTAGAAATTAGAAAGAATATTAGCAAATAGAATAGTAGAATTATCTTGGCTTTCAAGCTATGCATATGTAAATCTTAAATAGTCTTATAGAAATTATTGATATCGAAGAAAATTTCATGCATAAGGCATATACTCTCCTTTGTAAATCATCTTGCAAATTTTGAATGAAATATCAAGCATATTATGTTCATCTTCAAATACTTTGTTTGAATGCATGTTCTTATTTTTGCTTTGGTTCAAGGAATCAATTAAATAGTTAAGGCCATGAATTTGTGAGAATTTGCAAGGATTTGGTAAGAAGTGATGCTTTATGTATGTAATGAGTTTTCATAATGCAAGGTCTTATGAGAATCGTCCAGAATTATCAAATTTAAATAATTTCTATATAACTAATTGTAAGATGTGTAACTTCATTGCCCAATGGATGAAGACACTAGTCTATTTGTCATGGTATTTTTCATTTGAACAATAATAATAGTATACCAAATTGTGGATTCAGGATTAGAACACAAATCTTTTAAAATTTTCTTGTCATGAGACATGTTTGTGATGTATTTCCTTGTTCCTGATAGATTGATAGTTATTTGCTCAATGATTATCCAACCTTTGAATGACTTATGTTAATTCCCAGGTCTAATAGGAATTGATCTGTTATTTGCTATGTCATTCATTGAGATATTCAAATGAAATGTTGTTAGGAACACCCTCCTAGGTCCCATGGAGCCTAAAGTGTAGAAGATTTCATTCTTCAATTGAATCTTGTCAGTTGGCCATTCATTTTAAGGGTCTTGAGTATAGGAGTTGGCTACTCTTTAGAGATTCCTTAGGTGTACTGGAAAAAACACCAACAACACCACCAATATTCTCCACAAGAAAATTGTACTTTTTTTAAACGATGGAAATGGTTCACATCTCTTAGAAAAATTTCTCTTACAACAAGTTGGGAGATGAATTTAGATGCAGCGTATCAATCCAATCATAATTGAAGGTCTTTAACAACTCTAATAGCAATGCAAGGGCCATGTTTAACAACTTAATGCAAATGCCAACTTTTCATTATGATGGCCAATTCATGATTTTATCTTCTTCTTTTTTGTAGCATTAAGTAAAAGTTTTGAATCTGGAAATACCCTACTGCTTTCATTCGCCAAGTCAATTTATTCATTCCACGCTATCCTATTCTCTTCCTGGTGCTCGCTGAGATCTTTCCATCCATTGATGGCTGCAAACAATATTATTTTCCTAGAGCAAGAGGTGTTTGGCCAAAATATAGACCATATAAGAAGGCTTTGATCTTTAAGCTTCAAAATGTGGTAGCTTTCTAGTCATTGTTTATTTCTACTTTGATATTGCATATGGAGGCAATTAACTCTCTTTAATTTTATTCTTATCACCAACTTATTTCACATATAATGACAATAGCTATAGGGACTATAGTTATCGCTTAAATCCACTGAGTGTCGAGCAACATCAACATTTGATTGTCATCCTTCTCTATTCATGGCATTGGAATACCTTATAATCACTTTACTAGAATAAGATAATCTCCTAACTTGGTCAGCCATTGCCTTACTCTAATCCTTAGGTTTATAGATTTAAAAAGGAATGAGTCCCTCACTCACTTTTACCTTATATTGTAAAATTATGTTTGCACAGAAATTTTAATGTTACCTCTATAAATGCATTAGGAGTATTTTGTTCAATTCTCATATCTAGATACATAGTATGCATTTCAATACGTTGATATAAATAATTTATATATATATATATATATATATATATATATTACATATTTAAAGGAGTCCATTGAAAATATATAATGAAATTCATTATGAGTTTTAGATCGAATCATACCCTTACTATAGGGCAGCTTGTGGACAAGCAAGTATTATCCTATCCCTGTATGAGTGAGAATGGATTTCTGGAGACTTCTTTTGTGGAAGGCTGGTGAGTATGGCCTTTGTTGCATCGTCTTTATATCATCATGTGACAGCATTCACAGTCAATAATAAAAGGTAAGTAATAATAATAAAAGAATATAGGTTGAGGAGCCACTTTAGCGCTAAGAAGGTAAGTAATAATAAAAGAACAAAATAAAGCATCATGATAAATTTCATGTTAACCATTCCTTAAATAAAGAAAAAGGAATATATTCCCATTCTTAAGAAGGATTCTTTTAACAAATTTAAGATTATATATATATATATATATAATGGTTAGTATTATTAAGGTTTTTTTTTTCTAAAAAGGAGATTATTTCTTATTTTATTTCTCCCTCTAATGATAAAATATATATGTAGGTAGGAAATAATATAATTATTTTATTTGTTATCTCTTTATTCTTGTAAATATTTTAAATTATTTCTTAGAGTAATTTATCTATAGAATTAAGTAAACAATTAAATAATTATTAGAAATCATAAATAGATAGTTTCATAATACACTTATAATGGTAACAATAAATAAATTCAAAAAGAAATTATTATAATGTTAATAATATTGAAGGGGTTTAGTTACTAAAGGACACTTGATTTTACCTTTCAAATCAATTGGGGAAAAATGTAATTGTGTTTACAATTGCATGGATGTTTTATTCAAATCAGAATTACCTATTATTGTTGTTAGCATTTCAAATCTAAACCTGAGTAAAATAGATTCTAATTAATTCAATATAAAGGAAAATTGATAAGTAAACGATGTTGTTAATTAATAATTATATAGATTAGTGCTAAGATTATTGTGGATAACATAATTAAGGCTCATAGATTTATCTTAATGTTAATATTTATATCGATGGTGTTTAATTTTTTTTAATTTTAAAAGATATATATGTTTGTTTGAGTTTAACATGTGGTTATTTATCATTAAATTATGGATTAAAGGAAATCTAGTTTAAATTGCTTTATTTTATTTTATAAATTAGAGCTTTTTTGCGTTGATTTAAATAAAATGTTTTTAGGTAAAATAGGGAAATGATTTAAGTGATTAAACAGAATGTCTATGGTAAAAATGAGTGTCATAATTTTCAGGTAAGTACATTTAGATTAGTTTTAACTATAAGTTATTTAAAATTGAATTTATTTGCAATTCCTCTAATATTACATTTGTGACTTGGTAACTGTTATATTCTTGATTAAACTTATTATAGGTTATATTTTAAAATTTTAATTAATTTGAAGCAATGTTTACTATTGAGGTACATTTAATATTTGAATTATTGTCATGTACATTTCAAGGAGATTTATTCCTAATACATTTAGACTAGATCAATTTACAAATTGCATTCAAATTAGATTCATCTACAAGTTACTTAAAGTTTAATTTATTTACAGATTCATTTAGTAATAGATTTGTGATTTGCGCGTATGTTATATTTTGATTAAATTTAATTGAAGTAAATATACATGCTACATTTGAACTAAATTTATTATAGGTTATATTTTAAATCTTAATTAATTTGAAGTAAATGAATGATCAAGCTAAGAATTTTAAATTTAGAGAAATCTGATAGCTCACATACTGTAGGGTTTCATAGTGCTTATTTAATTAAAATATTTTATGGTGGAAATGCATTTAAAATATCATTCATTATTTAATTATTCTCTACATTATCTCTAGAAAGGATTGGATTGTGTCTACGCTTGAGTGAATGAAGGTCTATAGTTGATCTTGAACATGTTTGGATAGTTATTTATTATTTTGAATACTCTTTGGGATTGATTCCTTATGCATGCTAGTTGTTCTATGTTTATCATGTTTCCCCTCTTGTTTATGTCATTATTGAGGGAATTTTTATGAATAGACATGTTTTGGATATGATGGGAACCCAATTTTTTAAGTTACTTCCTTTTTTGAGAGCCATGGGTGGTAGGTTGTTAGGCTTCCAGAGGCGATGGGAAACCTATTTTATGTTGAATTTCCCATGATTTAACCTTTGTGTTTCCTTTGATCGTACTATTATTTTAAGTTCTCATGGGTGTACTTTGTTCTATGATTTGTTTTACCTTAGTTATGACTATGAGCGAGATGGTTCATACCTCGCACATGCATTCAGTTGTGATTTTTTTTATGCTTGATACACCCTTGTTATTGTGAGATTTTTTTTGGAACTATTTGGGAGGGTGGCTCTTCATGGGGGTTGGCGCACAAAGGGGCAGTCAGGATAACTCATGGAAGATTTGGTTAAACAAGTGAAAACCTAATAAAATAAGCTAGTGGGTTTGGGTAGTAACACATTAATTAAAATAGTAAGATACCTCATCCACGCCGTTAGTGCTTCCGCACACTAAGGGTGGGCTAAGAAGGTTGTGGTTGGCAAGATCACTGCCTCATCCTCATGAGAGGCCGGTGGTCCCGCACGTGTCACCCTATGGGGCTAGTTCCTAGTGAGAGGCAGTCAAGATAACCATATATGGGGGTCGGCGCCTAGTGAGAGGCAGTCAGGATAACCCATGATAGGACCGTGCGATGACACTCTCCCATAGTATCCCTTTCTTTTCCTTTGTATGCCTCTGGAGTAGTTACCTTGTAAGTAGTCATTGAGATTGTTGTATGTTATGTTTTGGTTGACCCTATGATTTGGTCTTGTGATCGTTCTGCTTGTATGTCTTGGTCGTGGGTCCTTTCTTGTCATCTCCTAGCACAAGGGGTGGACTTTCGAGTCCACGTGGTTGGGTGGATCATGCTATGCACCCCATTGGGTTCCCATTTTGTGTTCATGATGTGGAAGCAAACGCAGAGTTTCTAGAGCTTCACTTGGTTGAATACTATTCTACACCTTGAACCTTATTATTCATTGATGTAATTATTCTTGTACTTGATGTATTCTTCCCATTGTTATAAGGGAAGCATTATGTAATGTAGTAATGTATTCATGATGTATTGTATCTATGGAAATATGCTCCACAATTATAATATTAAACTATGAATTAAATTGTAATAGAATGATATATGAATCTTTTTCATCGCTATTGCTTATGGATGGTTGTATGATTATGTTATCTTTTGAATATATGCTTCTATTGCTAACTTCTGGGCATTATCTTTAATGATGTTTCAGTTGGGGATCTTTACGTGTAATGTAACCCTATAACCCCATGGGACTAGTTAAGTTTTGTCATGTACAATGTATATTATGATCATCTTATATAATGTATGTTCACAATCATCTTTATGTAATGTTTCACTTTCAAAAAAAATTGTGTGATATTTTGTTGTCCTTTGGGGCTCACACGGTGGGGCGTTACATCTTTGGTATCAAAGCCAAGTTTTACAACTCTTGGTACTCTAGGTTAATTGTGCCCATTAAGCTAACCTTTGCGCTTAACTCTTGATCTGGTCCATGTTCCCCTTTGTTGTCGTGCAGGAGCATGCCTCAGGTTAGAGGACATGGTTGTGGCAGAGGCCAAGGAGGTGATGGCTGTAGAGCCAACCATGAAATTAATTTGTCACAAATTTCCCACAAATTAGAACGTGAGGAACAACAGGGGTCTCAAAATCATCCAGAAGGAGGAGGTCCAAATCCGAAACAACTAGGGATATATGGAATGTCGTTAAGATAGTTGTTGGAGGAGATGCTTGACCATTTAGGCCCTAGGCCAAAAGAGGAGCAACAAGTAGAAAGGGAAAGGGAGAGATCTCCAAGGCAGAAGGAAGTACTGGCAGAGCAGGATGTAGTAGTGGCAAGTCACATGAGGGATCTTTTGAGAGCTCATCCTCCCACTTTCAATGGTGTTGGCAGAGGACTTGAGCCAGAAACATGGTTAATAGACTTGGATCGTTGCTTTGTGATGCATCCTTATGGTAGTAATACTCAGGCTAGGTGTGCCATTATGCACCTCAAAGGCTTCGCATCTACATGGTGGTGTCTAGAAGAACAGAAGCTGCACCTGAACATCAGCATGGTGTGTAACACCCCACCATGGATTCTATTAAAACAAAGCATAAAGTAGCAAATTAACCGAATAATTTTTTTAAAAAAAAAGGTCATTCGATTAAACAATTTTTGTAAGGATTCCAAGAAGACGTTACTTAAACATTATAAATAAGAAAGTCACAATATAATATTGAATTCATAAAACATACATACATATCATATTCAAGAAAGATCCAATTACATAATCTTACTATAGTCAAGATATATATATATATATATTCATATTACATCAAGCAATATTTTCATAAATCTCGTTACATCAAAATATTGATATAAGAGTACACTCATACACATGAGGTAAATATACAAAGAGGGTAATGATCTCATCATATCTAACATGTTCCGTGTCCACTGTCATGAACAATGAAGTAACAAGAACCTACTACAAGTATAGTATCATCTATAAGAGTATCCAATGAAGGTAATAGTACAGTTTCCTCCCTACCGCATGGTACCTAAAGGTCCACTCCCTTTGTGCTAGGAGATAATGACAGTTCCATAAAAAAATCAAACAAACAACAAATAATAGACATCACATAACATGGCTGACAAACACATAACAACATGACAGTTTCTAAATTACATGATTACAATAAACTCCCAGAGGAAACAATAGTAACACGGGTGACTCTACATAAGAGACCACAAACATGCTTCAAGACAGAGTGTCATCACATAGTTGTTCTAGGTTACCCTGGTGAATCTTCCTAGACTACTGTCCCTCATCCAAAGTTACCTTGGTAGTCTCTACCGATTCCCGGCCCCTAGACAAACTCATTTAGAGTTGAATTACCTTTCAGGAAGACAAGGTAGATGACTAAGCCATTCCAGGCCTTCTCAACCTACCCTTAATCTAAATGAGCATTAAGGCACTATGTGAGGCATACAAATTATCTGAATTAATGTTAAATACTACCCAACCCCTAGTACATTATTTAGGTTTCCACTAGATTACAAAACCCGCGATAGGTTACCCTGGAAACCTCTTAGGATTTCAGCCCCTATCGCAAGCCACTCTTCCTGTAAACATGACGTAACATCAAAATACCAAGGATTGCCAACATGCATAAGAAACAAAACCATAATAGAACATATCTCGTTCTTGTCCCAATCATTGAACAATTCAAACACCTAAAAGGTGACAAATAACTCTTGCATGGAAAAGTCCCAAAATAGATCAAGGTATTTAAAACATCAATAAATAAATATTAAAAGCTCTTTTTTCTTTAAAAATCAACACTCTAGCCTTTGGAAGTAAAGGTACACATAACTCAAAATCATATACAAAGGAAAGCCATTAAGCATAAAAAGAAAAATATCGAATGATCACATCATCCACATGAGTTA
>VDFB02229796.1:0-21972 GCA_007258455.2 Sequoia sempervirens
CATAGGATCTGGTTGCACTGGGCCTATCTTGAGCTGAACCCCCACCTCTCCCTTGGAAGTCCCTCATATCAAAATAATTTGGTATTTTGTTCAATATGAACTCACTATATAGTTTCCTAAGAAAATACTTGGGGACTTCACAATTTTTGCATGGTCGGTCATCAAAGACCATGTACCACCCTATTATCATAAAAAATGGTTCTATTCTCTTGGTGGTGGCACCAATGTATAAGAAACCTCTTAACGTGAGGCTAGATTTTGATTTTGTCGTGGTCCTTTGAATAATGAGCACAAATCACCTTTGCTTAATTTTTAAATCCTTTACTTGTTTATATGATAGTTTATCTACATAATATGCCCTAGCCGCCTGCCTCCTATCTTGCCATCCAGTTATTTGTTTGCTAATTGAATCTACATTTTTTAACATATCTTTCAATGAATTTGCGAGGGTCATTCTTTCTATGGTCGAACCATTTGGATCACTCAACCTACTAATAAAATCCTCAATCTCTTTTTTGTTGTTCTCAATCTCACTCATTAAATTTTGTTGAGTGCCAGGAGGGTGTTGAGGGATTGGTGGAGGATGTTGTTGTTGAGGTTGATTTTCTTGTTGAGGATTTTTTTCTTCAAGATTTGGTTGCTCTTCTTCTTGAGAATTTTGTGGGTTTGCGGGTTCATTTGCATCTCCTACAAATTCAAAAATTTATATATCAAATTTAACCTAAAACTAACAAAATCAACCTAAAACTAAGAAATTCAAAGCAAACAACAAACAATACTTACCTCTCCCACCTCTTCGGATTGTCGTGGCGCCATCCTTGCAAAGAAATAGCAACTCTTGTTGAAGATTTGTGCCCAATACCTCCTCTTAGAACGCGAGCGCGCAAGTTGGGGGTTTTGGCTGCGGGTAGAAGAAGAAAACAGTCAAAGTGAAAATGAAGACTTTCACTTTTTTGCTTTTAATGTGCTATAACATGAGTGCATTATAACACACTTGCATTATAGCATTTTCAAACTTTTTTTTAGAAAGTGGCCACAAAATTGGTACCCAACTTCATGCATCCGCCCGTAACTCAAAATCCTCTGTTAAGCAACCATCAAGACCTCTATTTGGGAATTTTCATCCTTTAACAATGCTTTAAAATAATCCTATAGAGTCTCTCTAGAAATTTAAGTGTTCCTAAAACCATTATGATAAAATGCCACTTAAATATGTCATATGCCTTCTCAAAATCCACCAACATCCCAATATTTTATCCTGAGGACCTGGCCCAATCCATTGCTTCCAAACTTGTAAATAGGTTTTCTACAATGAATCTTCCTTTGATAAAACCTATTTGAGTATTGTTGACTACCTTTGAAAATAGCTTTGCAATCCTTAACACAATATCCTTTGCAAAAATTATAGGAGACACTTAGCAAAGTTATAGGCCTCCAATTTTTTACTAGGGCTCTGTCTCCATCTTTGCTTATTAGCTTTATAATCCCTTTGTTAATTTCTCTTCCTAGAGAGTCAGTATCTATATCCTCAATGTACATTTGAAGGAGATCCTCACACACCCAATCAATATTCTTTTCATATAATTCAACTAGAATTCCATCCAATCTCGAAGACTTGTCATTTTTAGAGAAAGTATTGCACTTTTAATTTCATCCAATGATAGTTGTTTGTTTAATAGTTTAGCCTCCTAACCAAAGATTTTATTAGGGATTAGCAACTTCTAGTATTCCCTTGCCTTGAGGTTAACCTTGTTGTTACATTTTGAGCTAAATAGCTTTTTGTAAAATTGTAGAAAGCAGTTTTGAATCTCCTTAGTATCTTTCACCAGGGAATCATTATGCCAAAGCAGATTGATTTTTTCTTCTAATTCCTTAGTTTTTAATATATTAAAGAAGTAATTAGATCCTTTTTCCTAATAGGAAACCCAATTCATTCTTTCCCTTAGCTTTACCCCTTGTTCCTTTATAGTTTGCACTTTCCTCATCTCAGATTTAACTGTTATTAGTTCTTCACTTAGCAGAATATTCTTGGGGTACTCTTGAATTGAGGATTCAATTTTTAGAAGTTTCTCTTGAAGATAGCATTCTTTTTTCCTTAGGGCCTTTTCCTTTTTTTCACCAATAGTTTGGAATATTTTTTTTCCATGCTTCAACATTGGCATTCCACATTTCAATGCACGAAATGTTCCTATGCACCCACTTGTTAATACCTCTTACTGTTAGCACAACATCACAACAGTCCTCATTGGCTAGCAAGTTAGCGTTCAACAAGAATTTCTTGTCTTTCTTTATGGTATCAGAATTCCCATCATCCAATATTATTTTGATAGAAATAGGGTGATGATTAGAGAGTCTCCATGGAGTTACCTTCACCCTTGAGTTGGTCTCATCAACCATAGTAAATTGGAATGCTTCTTTGTGAGCATAAAAAGTATAAAGCCTGCAGTAAATCCTTTTAACTCCTTTCTGATAGTTGCACCAAGTGAACCAAATATTTTTTATCTTTTCTCTGCCCCACTATGGGGTCAAATAGCTTGAGCCTATTCTTCATTTTATACTTGAAAAAAAATTCATTACCCTTCCACCCCATATCACAATCCCCAGATTTATCTTCCACATTTTCAATCATATTGAAGTCTCCTCCAATAATCCAAAGGATGTCCTACATTTTACTCAACCAGTCCCAAAGCTCACATCTTAGCCTATAGTTATTGGAGCATAGATGGAGCATATGCCAATTCTCTTATTATCTTTCTCAATCAAGATCCACGCAACTCTATTACAAGGTGACACTCCTTGGCTTTTAACCCAGTTTTCCCACTTATTAGAAACTAGTATTGTAGCTCCACCCTTTCCATTTTCATGCTTCATTACAAATTCGGTGGAGTCCCTCCAAATGAAATTAAGGTTTTTTTCAAGAAGAAATTTAACAACTTTAATCTCTTGGAGTAATGTTATATGCTTTTGTTTGACTTGATTCATAAATATTCTAACATTGTATTTCCTATCCGGGGATTCAATTCCCCTAATGTTCCAAGATATGCAGTTAAGGGTCATCAAAATTCATTTCTTGAGGACTTTTATCTGAACTCCTAGATGCATCAAAGCATTAAGGAAGGAAATTTTTTTCATTTTTACTTTTCTAGTAGGGGATTGAGTCCTCCTTTTGTTTCTTTCTTTTGCCTCTCCTTTTCTATTTGAGCATTTTTCTAGCTATATAAACTCCTTCATCTCCCTCTTAGGATACGTGTCTCTCTAAGCCTTCCTCTTTGGTAGGGTTTCCAATATCTCCTAATGGATTCAAGTTATTTAGATAGTTTTAAAAAAAATCCAAAGCATCTTGACCTAAAGGATTCAAACCTTGGATTGTTGGGATCTAAGAGATCCTATTGCACTTTTCCTTCTTTTTAGAAGATAACCTATTGGTATCTAGAAGCTTTTGACTAACTAAAGGGGGATCTAATCTTTTACAAGGAACATCACTACTAAAGGTGGGGATGCCCTCAGTGTCCATGGTCAAGCTAGGAGGGTTTATATCTCCTCCCACTTTTGTCATTGATAAGAGGGGGTCCTCATCCTTAGTATTTGAAGCTTTAGAAAATTCAACCTTATCAAGGGGGTCAATTTCTTTATTAAGGTTCTCCTATGCATTATCTAGACTCAAAATTTTCTATCTTGAGCATTAGATATCAAGAGATAAACTATCTTCTTTATTTCCCATTTACCCCTCAATTGGGTTATTTATTTCTTCCACTAGGAGATGGGATTCCTTCTTATTTTGGGTCACTTTAGCCCCATTAATACCGAATTTGAAATCCCTTAAGATCTTTTTATTTTTAGAAATTTTTCTCTTATTTTTAACAAAAACATTTCCTAGGCACTCAATTTATTCCAAAGGGAAAGAGGCCCACCTTTTTTAGGTGATCTATTTCCATATTACAAGATTTCTCCTCAGTCTAGGAAATATCTGAGATAGCCTCTACATGCTTAGAGCTAGAAGTCTCAGCCACTTCTAAATCTAGGCTATTAGAAATTATTTTATCTTGGAGGGAAGATTTCCCTAAAAGAAAATCTTGTGCCTTGGGAGATAAGTCAAGTTCTAGGTTAGTTTCCAGATTATTGTCCATCATAGAATTTGATTGGATGATACTGGGTACCTCAATGGTCAAGGCCATAGCCCCATTATCTTTCAAGGGAGGGGTGGGCTCTTCCATTTTTTTGGATCCCATTATATCTCTAGTCTCATTAGAGTTATAATTTTCCTTCCTTTTAGGTTTAGAATCTTCATTATGCTTCCTGCTAGAGGAGCCTTTATTTTTAAAAATGGGGTAATTTTTTCTTCGGTGCCCTTATTTTGTACACAAACAAAACACATTGTAACCTCCCAAAATCTCTAATTTACAACTTAATATGGAATTATCCATTTCAAGCTCAATTTCCTTAGGGATTTCAACCCTCAGAGTGATAGAAAATAGGAAGCGGGCATCTATATGAAGTGGGGTACTTTTGGTTTCCTCCACCCTTAACACTCTCCCATATTTTGAGAGAAGCTGAGGTAGCACCACCCATAACAATGGCATAAAATATTTTAAGTTAATCCATCTCAAGTAGGAGAGGGTGAGGATTTACTCATTGAGTTACATGCTTGGCAACCACATAGTGGCTCTAAAAAAAAAATTCCTACTGTCTAGAATTCCCTCTTTGTGGTCTTACTTTACATTTCACTATTTTTAAAGAAAATTAGAAATGTGCCTTTTTGAATCATTCTACAAAATGAATGATGAATTCCTAGCCTTTTATTCTAGACATTCATAATCCAATCATCAAGAAATTTCCTTGAGGGAATTTTATTGTAGTCTAAAGCAGCCAAAAAAAAGGGTGCATGTTTTAACCCTTTTTTCCTCATTATCTAACACTTATATCATTTCTTCATTAGGAATAAAATAATATTTCTTAGGGAAAGCAGAAGGGATCTTACCTCTTCCGCATGGATCTATTGGGTCACATTTTGGGCTTCCATCACCGACCTCAATAAAATTGGTTGTAGCAGCAAATTGCTTCTCTCTCGTTCATTGTTACAATGTCTTTGAAAGATTTCACAACATTGTTAACCGCTTTTCCTACATCACCATTTAATGAGTTTTGTGAACCATCTAGGGGTTTTCCTGAGGTTGGCCGATGATCTTCCATTGATGGCCTTTGAGTTTGAAACCCTAGAGGAAGTGAGTGAAATCATAGAGTTAATAATTAAAATGATGGGGTCAAAGTTGATGGAGGTTTTTAAGAGAATGCACATTGCACTTAACCAAATAATCATACCCCAACAAGTATTCACACACAAAATTGTCACATGCCAAGAGCATAACATCAAAGGATCAAAATCGACCAAGGTTGGGAAGGAATCTTACAAGGGGGGAGAAAAATAATTTCTTGATGGCATACAACCATCATGAGGACATCCTGTCACATGCAGACCCTCAAACTCCGTGCTACTCCCTCAAGGTTAATTTTTCCCTTAGCAATCTCTTATTTAGATTTATATAATTAACTATGATTATTTTTAAATATAGTTAATCCCATTCTTACTACAATCATTAATTTTAATTTCAATTAAGGTTAAGAAGATGTAGGCCACTATATGCCTTCACTAATTCTCATGTCCTACATACATTAAGAAACCCAAAATGTGCATCACGACTCTTAGGAAGGAACAATAAGATTTCAAAAAATACACATATCCCACACCTAATCCATTTCACTACTATATCATTTTGTAAAACACCCACAAAATATATTATCAAAACTCATTCACAAATTCCAAAATTTAACTTCTAACTTTTTCAATAAAGTTCATAAAATCTACATAAATTCTATTAATGAGGTTCCTTAGACTTTTCACAAAATTGAATTACTTAAGAATTTATAAATCTTTTATTTTCTTTATTGCAAACAAGAAATATATAATATTTTTTTAACCTACAACTTCAAGAAAATAATCTATTTAAAAAAAAATCTTTTTAGCAAAAATCTCCAACGCAACTCTTAAGGATTTCAATATACAACTCTTAGCTTTTCCTTTCAAAAGTTACATAAGGTAAAAGATGGTAAAAATAAAAAATCTCTTTTCCATATACAAAATAAAATCTAAAACAAAATATCCATTTCTTACTTTCCCATTCACAATTTCTTTTGAATTTTTTTTAATATCTAAAAATTATCTTTAAATTTTTTAAATCATATTCTAGAAACATATTAAAAGGTATCTATATAAAACTTATCATTTTTGTTAATATATAAAAATAAATTTCTAGCATAAATAATTTCATTATTTAAAATTACGTTATTTATCATATCAATTTGTTTTTCACAAAGTATATAAATTTTGAACCAATTCAATATTTATCAATAATTCAGACAAAAATAGCATATAAAAATAATACAAATAAAATAAATAATGTTCATAAATATAAATATAAATGAGACACAATGAAGTGATTTAAGTAACAAAATGTAACTAAACTTATACATATGTGACATAAAGAAGAGAAAAAAATAAATTACCAAACTAGGCGATATACATATAATCTAAGTACTAGGCTTCAATGATAATTACCAAGAGACTTGAAAGAATGGGAGAAATAGTCATATTGCATAAAAATGGTTGAAAGAATCCTTTTTTATTAGTTCATAGTATTGTTTGATGGTCTTTCAACTTTGAAAAATTTTGGACTAAAAAATTAAAAATTGTTTGTTTTTAAGAACATAAATCAATCCCTTAAATGATTTACAATAAGTATTATTATTTGGTTTTATAGATTATATGGAAGTTTAAGATAATTTTCTATTTATATAAGAAAGTATATTATTGAAAACAATATTAAAGTAGTTGCCACCCATTCAATTACATAATATTTTAATCTAAAAACATAATATTTAAATAATATATTGGTAAATAAAAAATCTATAGATTAGTTAATTGCACATGAATAGATGCATTTATATAAATTATGATATAAATCTAGAGATATAAATTAAAACGATTTTTCAAAATTAATAATTATTAATTATGATAAAAGATATTTTGTTATAAATTATGTTCAATAATCCAACTCAATGTTCTACAATTAAATATAAAATTGTAACACTGATTAACTACTAAATGACTTATTCTCAACTCTACTTCACTCATAGAACTCAAGAACTATCTTTGCACAAATATAATCTTCCACACCATAGAAACCTCCAATTACATCATCTTCAGTTCGTATACTTCTATAAAGATATCATGTGTATGCTAACATACAAAATATTAGATTTAAGTTGCAACAAGATCATTTTGAATCCAATCTTTCTCAATGTAGATTATTAAGATACAAAGACTAGCTAATTTAATCATTAAAGAGCTACCTAATTATAATCTAAAAATAGTTTTTAACAACCATTATATCACATTAATTGAATGGTTATGACATAGCCTTTTGTAACCCATTTGATAACGCTGAGAGACAAATGTTTATAATGACTATCTAGTATGTCACATCTATATAGGTTCTTTAGAGACAATTACTTGATCTAAAATGAAAAGTACGAATGTGTTCCATTAGAGACAAACAACTTGAATTTATCAATCCATAGAGGAAAAATAAAATAAAATACAATAAAACCTAAGAGAACGAATCGCTATAGCTAGTTAAAAAGTTAAAATAGGAAAATAAATACCACGAATGCCTAATTTTTCAACAATTTTGTCTTCGATTAAATACCATATCTCATTTCTTGTTATTAAATTAGTCATTTTTTTTTCTAGACATCTAAGGCTTCTATGTCTACTATGCTAGTAATAATGAGCCTGGTTTTCAATTACTAAATCACATTCCAATCAAACATTAGAGATTTTTATCGATTTCTTTTTCCTAGGATTTAAGGCTTCTATAGTCTAAAATTACATTTAGAGATTTTTATCAATATTATAGTTCACATTCCATGTGGTCTGTTGGGTGAAACTTTGTGTTAGTATTTAATTTATGTTTTGATTAAATATACCATGATCTTCTTAATAATGGATCATGGGAAAACTAAAAGGAAGTCTGGTGTGTAGAAGTAGCTTTTTAAGTCAATCTAAGTAGGAGAGGATTGCAAAAATTTCTTAAACACCTTTACAATTATAGGTTTAGATGCACATTCATATCATAAATACAAAAATAATGAAACCATAACACACAATTTTACGTGGGAAAAAACCTTTTAGAAGAAAAACCGCACACTCGAATCACGATAATTTGTTTTATCAATAACTAAAACATATACAATACAATATCAACACCATGCTCATCAACAAGAGCTTTTACATTCAAAATTTCCAAAATCCAATACCCAGAATGAAGATGCAAAAGCTAGATGCCAAAAACACTACACATGCATAATGGTAAGTTTGTCAATGCATACAATATTGCAACTATCAATTGTCACTTAATATGTACATTCAAAACCTAGCACTTATCAAAATATAACTGCTCCTCCAAGGCACTCATATTCCATGCAAACTCAACATGCAATAGAAAATACACAACTCCACCTATAAACAACTTTCAAACTTGGCTCCTCTTTGAAAATAAAATCTGCAAATTTTAACTCACAATGCAACATAAGATAACTATTAAATATGACATCATCAGATATACATAAAATTAATTAACATAAACATATAAAATATAAAAATAAATTTAATAAATAATTACCAAATAAATAATAAGATTGCAATAGTTGAGATACCTTAATCCCAACAAAAACACCCACTTACATATTTTGGTTTATATCAGCAACCTATATTATGACTTTGTGATTAAAAAAAAGTTGTTTTCATGACCGTGTTCAGCACTCAAAGAATCAACCATGTAAATAAATCTATTCAAATACTTGCGAGGAACATTTTAAGACGAACAAAGATTCCACCTGAGAAAGGAAGATAAGCTGTTACCAGAAATGATGAAAGCTTGTGGTCTCTTAAATATTTAATTTAAATATAAAAGATAAAATGATATAAAATTAATTGATGGTAATCTAAAAAATTTAGATAAGCGACATAAAAATTTTTAGATTGAAAAGCATTTCTTTCTCTTTCTCTCTTCTTCTTCTTTTTTTTTCTCATAATACTTCCTACTTCATAAAATAATTATTGAAGCCCCTCCATTTTTAATAAATAATTATAATAGATTTCAACATTTTTAATTCTAGTTAAATTTACTTTATATGGGTTTAGGTTATTGTAATCATAAAAATAAAAATTATTTAATTTAGTTATTAAATAATGTTTTTGTTTAGGTTAGTTAGATCATTATAATATAAAACAAAATATATTTATTCTGTTATTTTAATCATGTGTAAGTCAAATTATTTTAATTATAAAAATAAAAAAATTGTATTACATTGATTTCTTTTGTGTGAATCAGATTATTTTTATTTTCAAAATATTTGTACTTTTACTTTATGTGGATCAATTTATTTGATTTAAAAATAAAAAATCTTCAATTCTATTATCTTTATTCTATGTTATCATATCATTTTAATCATAAAATAAATGAATAAATTATTCTGTTACTTTTATAATATATAAAATAGATCACTTAAATCATAAAAATAACAATTATTTATTCTATTGCTTTCGTTTTCTAGACAAAGTAAATCATTTTAACCATAAAAATGAAAAAATAAAAATATTTTCATTCTAACCAAGCATATATTTCCTTCAGCCTGCACAGAAAGAAAAGTGAATTGAGGATTAAGCTTTATTCGTACAATCTAAATTCCACTTCCAAAGCCAACTTGCAAGAAAGTTCATTGTACAGAATAAAGGTTCCTCGTTACATAAGACGAAGCAAGATAAAGTGTAGGAGATAAGAAAAGGAGTCTTTTAAGTAAAGAATGGTTAAGAATTAGTTTGTAATATAAGAGAACAGTAATGAATGCTAATTCCAAGCCATACCTTTCTGTGAGGTCTAAATAAATAATAATAAAATTGCCTTGAATGTTAAGGCAACATAAAAGTAAATCCAAGTACTTTCTCCTTGCCAAGGCATTGTTTGTTATGTGAAATGTCCTTCCTCTTCCTCTGTATATTACATGAACAAGTGACAATACAATTGAATAAATTAATAACTATTATTAAACATCATCAAATTTAACAAATACATAATTTATAGAGATCAAGTACAAACATATAAGTCATTAAATGTGTTGAAAGGGATTATGATTTATCCACCACCAATATCTTTTGAATGAATAATTCAAGAAGAATATTGTGGTCCAAGCCATAAGAGCATAGTGTTGTTCCTTTGTAGTTCTTTCCAAGCCACAAGAATCTTTCAATTACTTTATGAAATTTTAAGGAAAATTTTGAATATGTACTCAATATTTTCCTAATAGAAGATCGGTCTATGACCTTCATAATAATTTGGTTTGATTTGTTTTAGATTAATTTGATATGTTTTAGTGGTTTCATGATTGTTTTGTGTTCGACCATATGAAAATAAAGTTGAAGATTTTGTAGAAAACTTTTTTAAATTTTTACTCCTTTAATGACAGCAATTACTCTTTCAAAAACCTTTATATAGCTTTTAAAGATTCCTTAAATTAATATAAACAGATAATTTGTAGAGACATGTAAGTAAATGAAATGCTGTGAATATCACGAAAAGAGGTTACGAGCTATCCACATTGGGGGCCCAATCACAAGAGCATAGCGTCCCTTTGCCGCTCTTTCCAAGCAACAAGGTTCTTTCAGTTATTTTATGAAATTTAAAGGAAAATTTTGAATGTGCAGCCTGAGATTTTCCAAGCAGGTAATCGATCTACAACTTTTGTTCCTGCTCTCGATCTACAGCATTTTTTTCCCGCTCTCCTCCCCCGAATAACCGAAACAGGGGTATGTGGAGCTGTACCTATCTAACACACCGTTTATTTTTAACAGGCAATTAGGTTGCCTCCCTCCAAAAATTCACAAGAAATAGGATAGCAATCTCTCCACCATCATCTTTACTTTCTATATACTCTCCAAACTCTGCTCTGCGGTTAGGAGCTCATTGGCTAGCAGGGAAAGCGTGACTAGGTTTCTCTACTTCTGAGTTACACTCTCCATCCTCTTTGGCTCTTGGGTTCATGGCGTCTTCCTCATTACGTCACCAACAGAGTATGGAATCTGACCCTTTCACTGAATTTGAAAGGGGAGGTTTCACTGTATGTACAAAAGGATATGATGCGTTCATCAACCACAGGGGCCCTGACGTCAAAGACTCTGTTGCTTCAGAAATCTACAATTGTCTGCAGCGAATGGGATATCGGGCATTTCTTGATCAGCCCAAGTTGGAAGCGGGAGATCTAATCCCCTCTACCATACAAAATGCAATAAACACTTCCATAGTTTAAATCTCCATCTTCTCACCACGATATGCGGAGTCCTCTTGGTGTCTAAATGAGCTGCTTCTCATGTTGAAACCCAAGACTCGGTTTATTCCTGTATTTTGTGATGTGAAGCCTTCTGACCTTCGCTACCCCCACAAGGGAGTTTATGCACCTGCATTCGCTCAACATGAAGAAAAAGGGAGATTCGACAACGAGAGGCTTCAACAGTGGAAAGCAGCCCTCAAATCTTCGTCACTCGTGAGCGGATACGAATTCAGCACATCTAATGAGTATGTCTAAGCCTATTTTTGCCACTTAGTTATTCCGTTTTTCTGTTTCTGTTGTTTACTTTCAATCCATTATGTTTCCGTTTTTCATTTCTTCTTTTTTATCATCCCCATATTTTTTTGAATACAGTTGTGATCTTTTTTTCATTTCGCTTAAAATTGTCAGTGATGTCAAGACCCTGTGTGGAAAGATTGCCTTGGCTGTGAAACAAGAGGTTGACAATACAAGATGTATGGAAGTTACAAAATATCCGGTAGGACTTGATGAACTGGTGGAGGATTTTGAAAGGCAGACTGCAGAGAAAGGGAATATTGTTGGAATCTTTGCAATGGGGGGGTCTGGGAAAACAACCCTAGCCAAAGAACTGTTTACTCGCAAAAGATGGAGTTACCATGGATCAAGTTTTGTGTTTGATGTGAGAGAAGCATCTGCTAAAGATGAATTAACTTGTTTGCAAAGTCAGCTCCTCAAAGACCTCTTCCTTGAAGATCGCAAATTTATGAGTAAAAGTGAAGGTACATCCTATCTTAAGGGGCGAATGCGGAGATCTAGTAATAAATTCCTTGTTATTCTAGATGATGTTGATGACCGGCAGCAGCTAGATGCTCTCTTGTTCAGAGATGCACTCAATTCTGGTAGTCTGGTCATTGTCACAACTCGTGACGAGGGTGTGTTAACAAGAGCCGGAATTACTAGTCATTATAAATTGAAAGAAATGAAAAGAAGTCATGCAAAAGAGCTCTTCTGCAGGCATGCCTTAGGCCTGGCAAAAGCGCCCACTGGATATGAGAAGTTAGTTAATAGCTTTGTAGACTTCTGTGGAGGTTTGCCTCTGGCTATACAGGTGTCTGCAGCGAATCTCTCTGGCACTGCTGACGTGAATACTTGGCAGTCTGAATTGGACAAATTTAAGAGTAATCTTAATCTGGAAATAAAAACGAAACTTGAAATAAGTTTGGGCAGGCTAGACCGAGAACAAAAACAAATTTTTCTGGACATCGCATGCTTTTTCATTGGCAAACAGGTGAGTATGGGCGTAAGGATATGGAAGGCATCAGGATGGAACGCGGAGCACACAATTCAGACTCTCGAAGATAAATGCCTTCTTCAAATAGGAAGAGGGAAACCTTCGTGGGAGGTTTTTTCGAACCGCAGGTGTGGATTTCCTTATGATGGTCCGTTTGTTTTTAAAATGCACGATCTCCTTCGAGATCTAGGCAGAGAAATTGCAAGAGAAATGGTTGCACATGCCTCTCCCCTTCGACTGTGGCGCCCTCAAGACCTTAAACTTTTGGTTGGCTTCTTTCTTCCTATATCTTTTCCCATTCGAAATTATAAAACCTACTTAAACATTTTTTCAGTATTTTGATCTACGTTTGTAAAGAATTTCCATCTGCACCGCCATTTTGACCTGGATCTTTAAATGCAGGAAAATAAGGGATTTAAAAATATCCTCACCGAAACCAATGACAAAAAAATTAGGTGTTTCAATTCAGTTGTTGATTTGTCCATGAACTGCCAAGTTACATATTTCTTGGGACACTCAGATGATCGTGATCTGGCGTTAACTGATTTGCTTTGGATTGAGCTTCAGCTCAATGGGCATGAATGGACAAGCATCCCTTCATGGATTCCTCTGGAAAATTTGCAGTGTTTAAGAATCATCGGAGGACGTCTCCAGAGATTGTGGCAGAAAGGTGGCCAGGTATACTGTTTTTCTTCATCGAAAATTAAGTCTATGTTTACGGTAGACAACGCATTCTACCCTAGTCATTTTGCTAACACTTCTCACCAATTTAGGTAACTGTTCAATTTCAGGCCCCTTCCCAGTTGAAAGAGCTGCTGCTTTATCGAACCTCATCCGCAGAGTTTCCAAATGAATTGGGGCTGCTACATAATTTGGAAAAACTAGTCCTGCAAGGAAGCCTGACAAGAATGTTCGTCATTGATGGGAGGGCCTTATCAGAATCGCTTGGAAAACTCGGTAATCTTAGAAGTTTGATTTTAGTAAACTGCAAATTAAATGGTGACCTGACTTTGAGCAGTAGACGATATCCAGAAGGTGAGTATAGCAGAGCCATATGCACTAAGCCTGAAAGTGTAGGCACTCATGATGTAAATTTGGCATCCAAGGTCTTAGTTATTGGAGAGGCTTATCCCAGCCTTCAATATCTCGTCCTTGATTCCGTGGAAAATTTAATTAAAGTACATTTATCGCTAGTAAATACATTGAATTGTCTCAAGTTCAAAAACTGTACAAGATTGAAAAGTGTATCAGGGAACTTGGACAAAGGAAAGCTTGCAAAATTGATTATAAGTAATTGTCCACAGCTCAAAGAGTTACCAAGACAACTTTTGAGTTACCTGCACTCCATTGAAATTGACATCAACTTCTGAGTTAGCTGCACTACATTGAAGTTGACTGCTCAATACCCGTCAATGGAAATAAAGACTTGAAAGCAATATTGCTGAGTTGGCCTAATGGTGGAGAACTTGTACTCTTGAAAGAGAGGTCACAAGTTCAAATCTTGCAGGGGGTAAGGTATGTACACCTCGTATTGTGGAGCACGAGTTAGGTGCCTCCCTCAATATTGGGAGTACGAGGAGTCCACACTTTCAAGCTTATTATAGATGCTTTTTAGGCTTTATGTATTATTGTGGGTTTGTTTTCTAAATCTATATATATATATATATATATATATATATATATATATTATGTAATTCTATTTAGTGTGTAAAACTGTTTTTCATATATTTGTTTTTACATATTTTAAAAATTGAATTAAGAGAGATTTATCATTGTATTAGAGGTTGAGTTTTTGCAATAATAATTTTTTATTGTATTGGACTTTTATTTAAAAGAATTTTTATAGGTGAAAAGACTACATATTGTCTTTGCTTTGCATTTATTTTATTGTTGTTGAAATAGTAATGCTTACGTTAATAAAGTTGCCTTAGTGACTTGTAGTGTAATAATGTTATTAAATAATTAGTTCTACTCTAAGAAAATAGTTGGAGAAATTATATTTTAAGTCTTATAAAAGTCATATTGTACTACATTCCCAAATGAACTCAATAATGTAATATTTTGTTATATTTTTATTGTATAAATGTAGATGCTCTTGATTTTTCCAATATGGTATTAGAGCATCAGGGAAGATGTCCTAAAGTCATCCAAAATGAAGTGTGATGAAAACTCAAAGTGTGATTGTGCAACATGTACAGATTGGATTTTGTTAGGTGTTTAGAAAAGTCACCAGTTTGAATCTCCATGAAATTTTATTAAGTTTGAGCTCCTTTTTACATTTTGAAGTGCAAGTTGCAACTTTAATCATGACAAAAGTTTTTGATCAATTTCTTACGTTTTTCAAGTTGCATCTTAGTCTTCTAAATGGGAGTTAGTTTCATATAATTTTTACAAAAATCTCTAAGTGTGAAACTAATGATCCTAGGGCATTAGTTAAACCCATTGATTTGAGGTATGATTCAAGCACTATAAATATTTGCATGGCCATTTACAATGATGGCTACTTGAAGGAAAAATGGATTCAATTATTTCATAGCAAATTTTGGAAGTCTGACACAATAAAACCTAAGAAGAGTGATAGTGTTAAGCCCCTTTTATTATAATTCTTTAAGCCAATAGACTCCTTTGACTCATTTGAGGGATATTAGGGAGGATAACTTTCATTTGCTTGGGCTATGTTGTGATAAAATAGTTTATCTATTCTAAATGATAGGAAGGTTTCACTAGTTAATGGTAAGGTTATGCCTACATAATCACAAAGGCTTTTTTTATAGTCTTTGTATGAGGATGATCAACAATCATGAAAAGATTCAAATGGTGGTGTATGGGACTAGGACCATTCATGATTCCAATGTTCACTCTAGTAATTATATATTGTATTTTTATTGAAGCAACATTAGGTGGATAGGATAGAGATGTTTGATCCAGTTGTGACTAAATCAAAATATAGACTTGTAAAGTCTCTAAGGTGTACTTTTTTTTGAAATCAATGAGTAGTGGAGATAAACAATTGATAGGATTCTTCTTATTTTCATGCCCCACTATGAGGTGTTTCTTTATGATAATATGCTCCAAGTAAATTAGAATGCCCTACTATTAAACAAAAATATTTTGTAAAAAATGCCCCAATGAAGAGGAGAGAATTTATCAATTTTTTTTTTCTTCATCATCATGCAAAAATGATTACATAGAAGGTTAGAATCATATAAAAAATAATGAAGATCAGCTTAAGCTATTTCATATCATGTCAGTTACATAATCCACTAGTACAACTTGCTGCATTAAACCATAAGGAAGCTGCTAACTGGCTTGTACATTCCTTCATGATTGAGTTTGAGTTATCTCCATGTCCCTACTTACTCTGATCATGGTGGGTGCAAACTAATCCCAACCAAAGTGGATTTAAACCCTATCCACCCATCCAAGAAGATTATGTGGCTCGTGGTGAGAGAGAGAGTGTTTGTCATTCAATCCCTTTAACTATGCACAAAATTGTCTTCCTAGCGACGCTCTTTCCATGGTACACCTAGCTTTGTTAGCTTAAGGATCCCTTAATGGCTATGGGGTTACACAGGGAGTTCGTTCTACCTACTTGAGCTTCCTATGGAATTTTCCTTACTGATTTCCATCTATTAGATAAGCAACCAAGAGTAGCCATCATTGGCATGGAATGCCTCTAGACTAATGATCATCTCGAGCTAGTATTGCTTCTAGACTCTTGTCCATCTCGGACATAGTGTTGCCCCTAGACTATTGTCCCTCTCAAACTTAGTGTTGCCCCTAGACGTTCATCCATCTCGAGCTTAGCACCACCCCTAGACTATGGTCCATCTCAAGCATAGTACTACCCCTAGTCTTTTGTCCATCTCGAGCCTAGTTCTACTCCTAGACTACCGTCCATCTCAAGTAGTACTAACCCTTGGCTCAGGCTTAGCACTAGACCAGAAGTAGGTTCCCAACTCAAACTTAGTAGGTTCCAACTTAGGATAAATAGTCTCCCATCACAGTTGCAACCAAGCATGGCATGGCTAGACATTTCATGAAGAGCACCTCATACTCATAGACACCTTATGGGGGAGAGAAGGTAACTCTACATCTCTAGATAGCTTGAGATGGTTACCTATTCTATTCATTCCTTCAAGAATAATTTTCAAGACACGGAGTTGTAGAGACTATAATTCCACACTACAACAGCTCAAGGACTCCATTACAGGAGAATGACTACCTTTTAACTCGTTCATAACAAAACTAACCCACATATAGATGGATGTCTTTGGGATAGTGATAGATCAATTCACCTTCCCCAAGCATTGCTTGCATTCTACCATGTCTTCGTCTTAGTTTAGCCTAAGGTCATGAAAGAGTTTATTTTTTCAATAATATTGTTTGATGCTTCAAATTTGGGGAACCTCTATGAAGGGGAAATACCTTTCCACAATCTCTTTTGGGCAGAGATTATGCAAAGTGCAAGTATTACATAGAGTTAGCATCCCACATATTTTCATTTTATTTGTAATAGATTTGACCCACACCATTTCTACAACAAGATTAGTCCAATAAGATAATAACTAAGGGAGCCATCTTAATCCTCTCATTTTATATCAGACTTAAAGAAAAATCATACCATTAAGACTAAGGTTGAAAGAGATATTTTAACTCCATTGCATTAGATTTGACTAGCTAGCTAGCTTACTAAAGAAAAATTAGACCATTATTAAGTTTTATTCACAGTTGACGGAAGTAGAAATATTACCTACTAACAACTCACTTTCCCATATGGTTAAAGAATATGTAGTTGGACCAACATATGAATCTAATAGAGTAGTAAATCTAGTTATTCCCAAAAGGATGGTAAACACATTATTTTATTTATCGTGGCAGCAAGTTAAATACATAGATCTTACCACTTAGCTTTATGTTTCCTTAAATCTCTGCTCACACCTCAATGGGGTAATATAGAAATGGTGTAAGGTAGTTGTGAAGGTGAAACTAAATCTATCACACTTTCTCAGTGGCTTAATGCTACCTTAAATGGATGCTTACAAACCCTTCTCTCCCCTTATGTCTCTAACTACAAGATTATCAACTTATCAATTGTTGAGACTCATTCCTACAAATAAAATGAACCCGAACTAACTATTACAACTCAAAGAGAAAATACTTGCATGTACAGTCTAAATTATTGAGCCTCTCTAATATTTATGCAATCAAGCAACTATATGATTTGATGATTCTAAAATCTTTGCTTAAGTCAAAATGCCTTGCCCTCATTTTCCTATGAGTTTTTTTTTGTGTTCAAAATATGCAAGAAGAGATTCCATATTCAAGCACCCTATCCTACAGTTGGTGTGGAGGTTTATTTTTCTAATTTCTTAGTTTCTTAAGTTATTTCCTTTACACTTGCTTAAATTTATAAAATAAAAATAGCTCCCATCACTTGAGCATGTGGTGAGCTCTCCAAACAAATTATTGCAAGAACTTTACATCAAGATTTCAAAGCCAAAAATAAATTTTCACAAAGGCTATAACATAGAATGGTACTGCATAATAGAAGGATTTCAAACCTGAGATGGTGAGATCTCGAGTAGAAAAATGGAATGCCCTAGCCGTCAAACTCTGGTCTCCTCTTCAAAACCCTTCCACACTTCAACCACACCCTTTGTGTCTTCTTCTTCTCTTCCCCCCCAAATCCTCTCTGTGCAAAATGAGACATTGCCAGTCCAGTTAAAGAAGAAATGGACGAGGTTTTCATGGCATGCTAGTCAAAGCTTCCTCCTGCCATTGGTGGTGGTTGCATGGATTTCTAGGCCTCTTAATGCCTTTGATGTCCTCCTCCTCATGGTCAAGATTCTTCCTCCTTGGTAGAGATTCTTCCTCTGCTACTGCCCTGCACTGCCTTCTCCTGTGAAAGCATCTCTTCTTTTTCCTATGTCCTCTTTTTTTTCCATATTTCCCCAATGGAAAACCTTATTTCTTTTATTCAATGGTTCAATTCAATGCCCCTCCATATTTCATTTGATATAAATGACTAATGTTTTATTATTCGTGGTTTTAAATCATTTTTTATTTAATATCTCATAGCTCTTTACTTGGTGGCTTATTATTTATTATTATTATTGTTGCCTATATCTTAGTTTATTTGGCGCCCAACTTCAAGGATTTTAAATGTGAACTAATTTTATTTAAGTGGTGTAATTTATTTATTTGGCCCATACATTATAGTTATATTTTATTTATTTTTAATTAGATACATATTTATTTACTTTAATTTATTTTTAGTATGTTAACTATTACCATTTCTAGTGAACTTACCATATCAAGCAAGATCCTTAATTTAGCCAAAACTATTTAGATTATCTTGATGACTCTGCCTAGTCAGAAATGAATAACTATGGTGATTATTATATGTCTAAGGCCCTAGGTTTGAATGAACCTCGGGTTGACGAAACTGCTAGCATGGTCAACACTAGAATGACATACCAATTACCTTTCTCTCATCCTACGGAACCACATAATCTGCCTCACTTTGCACCTCGAGTACCTGCATCTAATGAAAAGCCTCACACAAGTACAACAACCAAGTCATTAGTCCATGTTAATCCAAACATTCAATGCATTAAATTAAAATAGCATAATAGGATTGACAATCACATTTAATAATAATATCAAGGTTCATATTTAACATACACTCACACACACACACAATTATTTATGTTTGCACCTTAAAGTCTGAATTTCCACCCCTAGTCCAAATTACATTGGGGCTAGGGTTCATACAAAATTATTAACAAAGTATGTAGGGGATATGACATACTTCTCCCTTTAGGATTAAGCTAGCTTGGCTTGATTAAACAAGTATGGATATTCTAGTTTCATTACATTTTCATCTTCCCAAGTAGCTCTTTGTTCCCCATATTGGTCCCATCGGACCTTAACTTGTTGGATAGTTCTATTGTGCAATTGCATATTGCGCTTTTCTATAATTGTGAGCGGTTCGAGGTGCATATCTCCAGCGTCTTCTACCTGTAGTTCCTACCAATCAATTACATGTGAGGGGTCAACAACATATTTCTTAAGCAAGGATACATGGAATACTTGTGTATGCAAGAGAGAGATAGTGGAAGAGCTAGTCAATAAGCTACACGATTGATTTTCTCAAGTATCTCGAAAGGTCCTATGAATCGTGGAGCTATTTTAGCGACCTTGCCAAACTTTATTGAAATTTTGTGCAGTTTGACACATAGGAACACCTTGTCCCCTACTAAAAATTCCCTTGGTGTCCACTTGGTAACCATATAACTTTTCTACTGATCTGAAGCCTCCTTCAGTCTTTCTCTTATAACTTTCACCCGAGTGTCATATTCTTGAAGAAGTTTCGGCCCTATAGTTACTCAATTTTCTAAATTGTCCCAACCTATAGGCATTTTGCACTTTCTACCATACAATGCTTCAAACGGTGCCATTTGGATGGAAGAATGGTATGAATTGTTATATGAAAATTCTACTAGCAGTAGATACTCTTCCCACTTAGTGCGTTGATCCATGGCATACATTTTGAGCATGTCCTCCATGACTTGGTTAACTCTTTCGGTTTGTTCATTCATTTTAGGGTGGTAAGTCGTACTAAAATTGAGTTTGGTTCCTAAGGTAGTCATAAGAGAGGTCCAAAACCTAGAAGTAAACAACTTATCCCTATCTAAGATGATTACCTTAGGCATCCCATGTAGCCTAATGACTTCCTTTATGAATATTTTAGCCAAAAGTGGGGCATCATCCTTCACATTTCTTGGTATGAAGTGTGCTACCTTGGTTAGTTTATCAACCACCACTAATATACTATCATGTTGATGCCGAGTTTTAGGAAATCCCATCACAAAATCCATGGAGATTACCGACCACTTATGTTGTGGTATATCATGAGGATATAGTGTTCCTGCAGGATGACAGTGCTTTGCCTTAACTTGTTGACATTCAAGACATTTGGTGACATAGAAAGCTATTTCCTTGTTCATTCCTGGCCAAAATTAATGAGTTTTTAGGTTTGCATACATCTTAGTCACCCTAGGAAGTGCTTGATAAGGCACATTATGGCCTTCTACAAGAATTTTTCATTCTCAAACCATCCTCTTCTGACACATAAATTTGGTTTAAATTACGGAAAATTTCATCATTTCCCACATGGTACTCATCTAGATTAATCCCTCGTTGTATTTCCACCCTCATTTGTTGACAACGGGGATCTAGTTTTTGCATTTTCTTGATCTTTTCTGGT
The DNA here is from genome assembly GCA_007258455.2 of Sequoia sempervirens. Lineage (NCBI taxonomy): Eukaryota > Viridiplantae > Streptophyta > Pinopsida > Cupressales > Cupressaceae > Sequoia > Sequoia sempervirens. The sequence continues at coordinate 20,985 of VDFB02229796.1, forward strand.
AGTTCAAACTTTACTTGTGAGATTGTAGCTAGTTTATCCCTTCGACTTAAGACATCTGCAACACAGTTTTTTTTCCTTTAACATATGAGATATCTATCTCATATTTGCTTAAGAATTCTAACCACCTTCTTTGACATGCATTCAAATCTAGTTGGGTGAACAGATATTGAAGTCCCTTATGATCAGTGTTCAGCTTGAAGGGTCTTCCTACCAAGTAGTGTTTCCATACATTTAAGGCATGCATGATTGCCACCAGCTCCAGGTCATGGTTGGGATAATTGAGTTCATGATCCTTCAATTTCCTAGACTCGAAGGAAATCACTTGCCCATTTTGCATTAGCACTCCACCTAACCAATCTAATGAAGCATCCATCCAAACTACAAATTCTTTATCTGGATCAAGCACTTGCAAAATTGGTGCGGTAGTAAGAGCTTCCTTCAACTTCTAGAATGCAATGTCACATTTTTTTTTCCATTCAAACTTCTTTCCCTTTCGTTGAAGGGAAGTTATGGGGTTAGCTATCTTGGAGAAGTTCTCTACAAACCGTCAATAATATCCTTCCAAACCCATGAAGCTTCTTACTTCAGTCACATTTTTAGGAATAGGCAATTCTATAATTGCTTGCACCTTGGCTAAATCTACTACAATTTCTTGGGCCAATATAATGTCCCAAATAGTGTACCTTAGGCTTAAAGAAAGAACATTTGGAAAATTTCCCATATAATTTATGATCTCTCAACCTTTGCAAGACTATTCTTAAATGCTCCTCGTGCTCTTGCAAATTTTTATAGTAGATTAGAATTTCATCCAAAAACACTAGTACAGGTTTTTCCAAATAGTCATGGAAAACATGGTCCATGAGGCTCATGAGAGCAAAGGGGGTATTTGTTAGGCCAAAAGGCACCACCAAAAATTCATAATGGCCATACCTAGTTCTGAAGGTTGTCTTTGGAATATCTTCTTCCCTAATTCTTAACTGGTGATAAC